>CM061134.1:72806299-72860915 GCA_030789695.1 Scilla litardierei | reverse complement strand
CATTCAGCCACACCAATATTCACTATATTCCCATACAGAGAAGTGAATACAAATCTCACAAGGAGATACCCCACAAAGAGGATTTATGCCATATACAAGGACCCAACCAATCCTACACGAGGATCAAGATTCCCACACAGAGAATCACTAACTCCCACTCAGAGAATTAGGGTTAGCCCTACACTAGGACACTAAACTCCCACAAAGAGAGTTATTCCCACAAAGAGAATATCCTAAGTCCCACAAAGAGACAACCTCCCACAAAGAGAGAAAGCTCTAATTCCCACAAAGAGAATTAGAGACACAAATTACATCAAGTAAAATAAATACTCTTACCTATGCCTTGAGATGCTTACTCATGAATGGATGCAAGGCATGGAAGAGGATCTCCAAGTGTTGAGATATGCTTGAGAGCACTTGGATGAATTTTTTTGAGCTGGACTTCAATGCATGAAGATGAATGAGAGCTCTTGAGAGGGAATTGAGGGAGTTTGGAAGTGGCTTATAGATCTCTTGAGATATTCAATAGCATCAAAAAGTAGTAAGAGATGGCAGCCCACTCATATATATATATATATATATATATATCAACCCCAAAACCCAAGAAAACAGCCAAAGAATCAATTCTGCAATGGCTAGAAACTGGGCGAAAATGACAGGAACAGTCGACTGATGATCAAAAGACAGTCGACTGATCAACGGCTAGAAAATATCCAACGGCTATAATCTGAGCCAGGATAGTCGACTGATGAAGATAGTACAGTCGACTGAGAACAAGACATGCGCCTGTAAATCCTTCAGCAGGCGACTGCTGCAGTGGATGGAATAAAACAGAGAGCTACACACTTTCTCCAGTTAAGCACATAGGCGACTGATGTCAATAATACAATCGACTGTCTATTAGTCAGGCGACTGTAAAACCTTAATCAATCATCTGCTGAATAAGATGGAGAAAAAACAAAGAGATGCAGAGATTGCACTTACGCTATACAGGTGACTGAAGACCAATCTACAGGCGACTGTAAGATATACAGGCGACTATAAACTGACCAGTAGTCGACTGTGCGTAAAGCTCAAGTTTGAGTCAATTGAAATGTTGACTTGAGCTGTGCATATCAGGCGACTGTAGAAGGATCTACATGCGACTGGAAATCACCCAGTCGACTGTGTTTCCTTGAGCAGGCGACTGATGGAAAGCCAGAGACTCCAAATGAGTCTTTGGACAGAGTGAACCTATTGGGTTGGATTCTAAGATAATCCTAAGGCTCACTAAGATGGTTAAATGCATATGCATGAATGAGTAAACTATCTAACAAGGCATTTCATTAATCCTAGACTCAAAAGAGAGAGAACGCAATAAAGTAAATTACATGGATTACAATGCTTTCCTTAGAGTCTAAGTCTTCACTCTGAAGCCTTGATTGCTCTCCGTCATCTCCAAGCTTTGGCACTCCTTGAGTCCAAGCTTTGGCTCTTCTTCAGTTGATGTCTATCCTTGCACCAAGTGATTAGTCTTCAAGAAAGATATTAATAAACTGAGAGACTAAAATATGAGAGTCATTAGCAACAACATAATGTTGTGATCATCATCAAAATAAGATTGGTATGAAACACCAATACTCAACATCTTTGTCTTCCGTTCTTGTGGATGTAGCTCGGCAACCTGAAACTGGTCTGCTGTAGCCTCTTGTTGACATATTGAAGTGGAAGCGAGGCAGCCTCCATGATCTAGCCTGCCAACAATGCCAATCGAGGAAGCAGATTTTGAAGTAAATGGAGCCCAACTAACCTTGATTGGCTGGCCAAACCAGTACTTCCCTTTGAGCGTCCTAATGGCTAGTGCAGCTGATCCTCGATCTATGTACTCAATAACTCCATAGAATGATTTTTATTTCTTGATTATTTTGCAGCTTCTTATCACACCATAGATTTGGAAAATTTGTTGAAGAAGAGCATCGGTAATTGGGAGATGAATGTTTTCCACGAACACACTGCGATAAGAATTCGGCTCTTCACTTGAATGAGAATACCGCAGCATCAATTCATCGAATGCCTGGTGAGCATCCGTCAGAATGAAATGCTCTGAGTTGCAAACTTGGATGCCTTGGGTCCGAGGATCCGTCAGTTTCGCCTTGAGGTCAGCTTGAACAGCCACCACTTTATCGTAAGCCGGAGCTTGGGATTCAATCAGAATTTTGATGCGCCTCAACCTCTCCTCGATCCGATCAGCATTGCTCACTGCTTCATCGGAGAGGATCGCATCCCCATGGCTCGTAAGAAGCTCTGATACCAATTGTGTAGCCTTCTTCTTCCCCATGATTGCTGATCTTCCTGTTATCCCTGTAAATCAAACCTCAAAGAGAATTGCAAGGCAATTCTCAAACAAAGTGAAGATAAAATTGAAAACAAGAATCAAAAATAGAAAAGAAAGGAATTTCTCAAAAATTACTGAAGCAATGTTTCATTCATCATCATCGATAAGATTCTTTCTCTAACAACTTGCCTTATATAGGCTCACCATAGCAGAGTTTGTTACGCTAACAAACTTCTTCTCATCATCAGCTCACATTAATTTCCCACGCATCGAATGATTGTAATCAATTCCAAGTTGCAACGGTTCAGATTTCACTTCCCAGTTACTCCCTCCTCATCCAATGGCTCACCTTCTTTCTCCATTAACGGCTCTCTTCAGACAGCTTCAGGGCCCGGCTTTAGGCAACGGCTCTCTCCTCCGGTGAAGAGCTCAGACGGAGATCTCCAACATTCAACCCTCCGGCTTGCTAAGTATCCAATTCAAGTGACCTCTTCTCCTATCTCCAGCGGTGGTCTTGGAAGCTGACGACGAGGTCCATAACACTTCGGTGGCCCATCCTGAACCGCCTCAATCTGAAGCCAAGCCGCTACATTCTCTCCTGTTGTTGGATTTGGATTCACTCGAATCCTTCGCCCTTTCCGGCTCATTCCAATCAGGTGACCTATTTGTGGATCCACTCGAATCATGCGCCCTCTCCGCTACCTTCTCTCATGTTGTTCGTGCATCCCTTCTATGAGGGTGGAAATATGGGGCAGTTCTTAAAAGGTTGGTGCTTTTTTTCAAATCAATTTGGTTGAAAATTTGAGATTTTTAGTGTTTCTTATTTTAATTTGATTCATAATTTTTTATAAAAAGGTCCTGAAAATTTAGTTGAGTTGTGAAAAATGATTAGAGATTTTATTAGCAGTAAAATTTCTAGAATAAATTTGTGAACTTGCATATCTTCTAGCAATAAACTTGTCCTGGTTGTTGATACTAGTCACAATAACCCATTAAAAGACAGCTCAATCTGTATGATTTAAATGATAGAATAATTTTAGTTCCAATTAATTAAATAAAACCATTTGATATGTTAGTAAAACATGAGGTTCTTTAATTATGCTTAATTACTGTAGCATGTTTCATTGAACTGGCAGCTACTGTCCTGAAAATCCCCATATTCCTAAAAACCTGCTAAGAAAAATCTCTCTTTTGGTCTTATTGCTTCAATATTTCCAAGAGATTTTTCGTCAGAAAGTGTTGTTTTGTTTTGTTTTAGTTTGGCTGTTTCTTTGCAGTAGACCGATGCCCCCCTTGTACTCATATTTCTCTTGTTTTTGTTTGTTGAAACTAGCAACTTTGGCTGTTTCTTTGTAGTAGACCCATGCCCCCCTTGTGCTCATATTTCTTTTGTTTTTGTTTGTTGAAACTAGCAACTTTGCATCTCTCTCTCTCTCTCTCTCTCTCCCTCCCTCCCCCCCTCCCCCCCGAACCATAGTGAGATTTTGTTTGTTAAAACTAGCAACTTTGTTATTGGATTAGGTCCTTCAAGGACACCATTATCACCTATGCATGAGGAATTCCGGGAAATTACAAATCAAATTAAGGCAACCTTGGCCAAAGATTTCAGAAGAATATAAAAGAAATTATTAACACCGATGCTGCAAAATGCATTTTCATTACGTGCTTATTCCAAGATCACATATTGTATATGCGGTTTATAGATCGCATACGTGGATTCATGCTAATTACGCAAAAATACATGTTTTAGTGTGCATGTGTGTGTATACTCTTATATGTATACAATAGAAATACATATAAATATACAGGTTAAGTGCTGAAATTCCTAAAAATTCAGTAAAATAAAAAGTAAAAAGAAATTTAACTATGTAAACGCCTTAGCATTTGTAATTACTTTTTATACTTTCATAGTTTCAAATACAGTATGCTGTACTCATATCTATCTTACAAATGCGGGATGTTTTTGAATTTGTCGTATGTGACAATGTCACATAGCCACATGAGACAAACTTCTTAAACCCAAAGCTCAAAAAACTCAAACCCCCACCCAACCCTCCAAAACACACCCAAACAAAAAACACCCAAAATCACAACCCAATAAAAATACAAAAAAAACCCGAAGACAATACACACACTCAACCCAACTCTTCTCATTTTCACCCGGTTTTGCACTCATCGAAACACCCGTATGGGTCTTGCGTCCTGATTGTGTGGGTTGGTTTTTGTGGGTGTCCGTGCACTTTGTGCACATGTTAAAATGCATTTTAGCCGACTTATATACGTGCGTGCTCCCCGTTTACCCCCCGATGCTGCCGGCATACAGATCCACGATTTTCGCTCCTTTTCGGTTACGCGCGTGTACCGTGCCCTGTTCGTGGGGTTGTTTTTACTCCATGCACTTGGTGCACCGGTAATTTCTAGTTCTTTGTACAAATGCAGGCACGATACTCAAAGAATGATCCAAATGAAGGCAGTCGGGGATTCAGGCATTATGTGAAACTGTGAATGCGAAGCATGAAACTGAGCAAACCATAGATGAGTTGATGAATTGATGCACAAATTGATGCATAAATAATGGGCCAAGAAACTGATGCACAAACTGATGCACATGCTCCCACCCAGTTAGCTGCCCAGATATGCTCCCTCCCATCAGCTGCGGATAGATATGTACCGTGGTAATTATTCAGATCACCACCCATCTTATTATTCAGTTGGGCAAACCAATTGGCTATCCATATCTTAACCGTGAACCCAGCTGCTGTTAGCTTGTTGACATGTATTGCCTTCACAACACCCTGGTCAACAAATATAGATGTCTTCAAAATTTAATTGTCTTAGTTATATTTAATAAGTCAACTGCTTTCATAGATGAATTAAGCAAAGCCGTCTTGTATCGCCAGCTGGTCTGGCATAGGAAGATATGTAGCAATTTTTGTGTGACATTAGCATGAAAATACTGATATGATAGCAGTTAAAACCCAAAAAAATAAACTCAGCCAAGAAAGAAATATGAGGAGATGGTTCTTTGAACATGTCATTAACTTCCATTGTTTCAGTGAGATTTATATCATTCTTTTGGTTTTTTAGCCATCATCTTTTCTTTTGTTTGGAGATGAATAACTAAGGATTACATGTTGCAGGGTGTACAAAAGAATCTGCATGCAATTTATGTGGGGATACAAGTTTGAGATTTTTGGTGCCATTTCATGCTATTTGTATTTGTATTTTCCTTTCTATTGTGGTATTTTTATTGAAAGCTCATAATAATTAGAAATGAAGCAAGTATTTAGTGGGTGACTCGATCAGGATAGAAGTTATTTATGATCGAACAATCATAGGATGCGAGCGAATAATTTGATGGGGCAAATAGAGCCGTGTCCCATCTCTTTGCCCCGACAATGATATTCATAATTTTCTGGACTGAGTAAATATGTTGACATTCAAGGCACTCTGAAACTAGAGAAAAGAATAGAAACAAGAAAACATAGCATATACCATGAAATGGAGTAGACAAAATCTTGAACTAGTCAAAATATCATGCTTAATCTCCCCCCTATACTCCATCACTTGTGAATTAACTTGCAATTTTAGTTATCGAATTCTTCTCAACCTTACAGATGAGGTCAATCACAGATGCCATATAGGTTCATCCACTTTTATTAGTTTTGACATCCCCATTAATTTATATTGACACCCTTTTTCCCATCACTTTGCTGGCAGAATGTTTATAAACAATTTAAATGAACATCAGTTGCATGTTTAACAAGCGTCAAAGCAATATACGCCTTTCGTCTATTATATCCTTGCTGCATCTTGAAAGTTTGTCAACCTGCTTGCGATATGATATTAAGTAGTTTATTCCCAAGGATGCCACACTTTTATGTTTGACAGTTCTTTTTATAAGACTTTGTTCCTGTTAAATATAAATAATATCTCTTTTATTCATATGTCAGGCAGACCATATAGCATATCTGCTATATTAAGAGATCTGGTAGGGGCTGCAGTACCTCCAGCTAATAAACAACGGTGGACAGGTTATAAAACTCGGTGAAGTGACCCACTCATTGCATGTTGCAGTTGAAGAATCTGCTCTTCGGCAGGCTCTGAGTAATCTGAATGAAGGGCCAGCTATTGGTGTTCTCATAATCATTGATGATAATGGGCCTGACATGCATTACATGGTAAATTACAATCCTTCTGCTTCTTTAGTGTTACATATATGCTGTTACAGTGTTCTCATTGCAGTTTCACTGCTCCGTTTGGGTCAGAAAGCATGCTGGTTTTATATGTTAGTCCCTCCAGTTCAGTCGAATGCAGACCTACCATATCCCGAAGAATGGGTTGAAGACTATTACCACGGGGACTTCCATGAATCTGATAACATATCGCCTTAAGATTTTGTTTCGATTGTGGATGTTAAGTACAAAGATAAGCCAGTCTATTCTACTGTCATATGGGGAATTCTCGACTCGACAAGCTATAACGGCTGGTTCTACAACTGTCCATTTCGAATTGATCTGCTGATGCATTCAAACAGAGTTGAGGATAGTTTGGCCAGGTCGTTCTCTCCGGTTCTGATGGCTTGCCATCAATTGCATCGTTAGAGAGGGAGAGAAAGGATGGGACGCTGTGGAGGGAGCTGCACGATGGGATCAAGCTGAGTTGGATCATTGTGATTCAGAGACTGAGACATGTAATTGAATAATCGTGCACTTTGCTTCATCGAAGTTGGCGTTTAATTGTACATTCGATATACAATTCGATTTACAAGTTGTAACAATTGTAACATTGGAATGAGAGAGAGAGAGAAAGATATTAGATGTATATAATGTGTTATTACCGAAGTTTGACTCGGATTCGTTATTTTTAATATAGTTTTATTTAAATTATAGAGCTTTGCTTCATCGAATTGTATATCGAATTGCATGTAGATTGGGTATTCTGCTAAAGCTTCCTTGCGAATGCAAACAATCTTAGGGCGGGCTACAATTTCTAGATAGATAGCGCTTGTTTAGTACAAGCGCTGTCTATGGTGGACCTTTAATAGCGCTTGTCTTAAAGAAGCGATGTTTAATGGGATCTTAGACAGCGCTTCTTTCAGCAAGCGTTGTCTAAGGTCCCAGATAGATAGCGCTTGTTTAGTACAAGCACTGTCGATGTTGGACCTTTAACAGCGCTTGTATTAAAGAAGTGCTGTCTATTTGTACATTTGACATCCCTTGTACTAAACAAGCGCTGTCTAAGGTCCCAATAGACAGTGCTTCTTTAGTACAAGCGTTGTCTATGGTGGACCTTTCACAGCGCTTGTACTAAATAAGAGCTGTCTATGGTGGACCTTTCACAGCGCTTGTACTAAACAAGCGATGTTTAAGGTCCCAGATAGATATCGCTTCTTTAGTATAAGTGCTGTCTATGATGGACCTTTAACAGTGCTTGTACTAAAGAAGCGCTGTCTATTGTGACCTTTGACAGCGATTGTACTAAACAAGCGCTGTTTAAGGTACCAATAGACAATGCTTGTTTAGTACAAACGCTGACTATGATGGACCTTTAACAACGCTTGTACTAAAGAAGCACTGTCTATTGAGACCTTTGACAGCGCTTGTAAAACGCTATTAAAACCAGCCCCCCTTTAGCAGCGATGAGATAGACATCACACAGAAGCGCTATCAAAGACCTTATTTAAGCGCTGTTAAAGTTCCCTTTTGTAGTAGTACACATTGAGACACTCGGTTGAACTTAGAATCTGTCACAGCACAATATAGTGCATTAATGTCTTTTGCATTAAGGTTACCTTATTTTCTTTTCTTCTGCTGACCATTTGTCGGTTTCTGTTTCAGAAGGATAAGTGTATTTATTCTTCGTGATGGTCCATGCATTGATGTCTAAGGAGTACATGTGTGTCCTCATTCGGATCTTCCAGCTTGTATAGTTTGTGCCATGTAACAATGGTGGTCGTATAGTGTTGAGTTCCTCAGAGTTGTTTAAAGTTGATGCCATCGCCTTAGCCTTGCTATGATACCTGTGGATAACAGACAACAATAGAAGGGGGGTTGAATAGTGTTGGATATAAAGATAACACTTTTTCGTGTAAATTAAAACCCTTCTATTTGTTGCATAAGTCTCCAATGAGAGTTACCTCGCTTAGTACTTAATCAACACACATAAATATGCTTGCAATAAGATGTATGATCACTACAGGAAAATTAACGATTGGCAACGACTTTAGCAATGCCTTTCTTCGTGTCGTTGCTAAAATAGCAATGGTAACAAGGTAAAAATTAGTCGTTTCCACAAGTCGTTACCAATAGTTAGATGTTATGAAAACGATTAAATGTTGTTGCCATAGCCATGATAATACAATTGCAACGACAAAAGTCGTTGCCATTTCCATTTAAATTAATGGCAACGACATTTTGTTGTTGCCAATACCCTTTGTAACAATGACAACGAATAATTGTTGTTACCATAGCCATTGGAAACAATGACAACGACAAATGTCGTTGCCTTAACTTGGTGAAAAAGTTTCTGTGGCGTTCCTGTAACTTTGTAATGGCACACTTGTAAATAAATTGTACCCCACTAAAAAGGAAAAGGTAATGGCAAAGTTGCAAATATATAGTCATTCACTCGTTCCGGCCAAAAGGAAAAGTAAGCAAATGTGTATATATTTTCCTAGGTCATGCAATTTCCGCCACAAAACAATTTACCTTGAAAAATTGTCGCCTATAGGTTCCTAGGTCACGAAATCACATTCTAATTTTGTCGCCATCTTCCACAATTATTCATCCCCAATTATTTTCCCGATATATTTCATCCCCTCGCTATTTCGCCTCTTCCCAATCAGCCGACGAGCCCTACGATTCATTTACAAAGGGTGGCCGTGGATCGCCTCTTCCCAATCAGCCGTAGATCGTCGCCTGTTTTGCAGGAGCAGCACTGCCCGAACTACGCCGCTACGAGCCTCCGTCGGCTTGTCCGGATAATCGATCTCCGCCTTCTACTCAGTGAATAGGACGCGGCCAAAAGATCAGCTCTGATGTTCGATCTTGTAGGCTGTTTCAGGTACACCATACACATATGTTTTTATGCCAATTTATGGCCTAGACAGTTCCACTTATCAGTGTGGATTATGATCTGAAATCGATTCTCTTGCTGCTTGATGGATCTTCGATCGGACTAGGGTTACGTTTGTTGTTTTCCGGGGTGTAAGTATTACCCTCACGGTTGGATCTCCACATTGGTATGATATTGTCTTCTCTGGGCCAACTGGCCTGCATGGCTTTACTCTTGGGCTCTCCCCAAAAGGCCTCGTACCAATGGAGATACATTACCCATATTTATTCTCACCGACATCCCCAACCTAGCCGATTTGGAAATATTGTTCTCAACCCAACAATCCCCACATGAACAATGGACCACATGGGAATGAGCTCAGCATAGTCTCCTTACCAAGCTCCACCTGAGCCTCTCTACTCCATCCGCTCCCCCCCTGAGCTCGGTAGTGGTGAACCTATCCGAGATCCACCTAAGCATCAGCAATGGGAGAGGTTTGCCAAGTGCTCCAAACCCAAACTACACAAGTACCATCATCGGTAGTCCGGCGAGCGACGGACCAACCTCGAACTGTCGAGGTTGCATCTCGGTAGTTCGGTAACTAGGGAGCTCATAAACTTCACATTGTTCAGCAACTGACTTGGTACCTGACTACCGAGCTCCAACCCATCGCTAGAGATTGGGACCGGCACTGATACCACGTTGTTTTCCAGGGTGTAAATATGGCCGGCACTGTTGGATCTCCACATTGGTATGTTATTGTCCACTCTGGGCCCACTGGCCTGCTCAGCTTTGCTCTTGGGCTTTCCCCAAAAAGCCTCGTACCAATGGAGATACACTACCAATATTTATACCCCACCAAGATCTCCAACCTAGTCGGTGTGGGACTATTGTTCGCAACCCAACAACTTGATGGACTCTGATGCCTACCTAGTTGATGTCAGGGTCAGGGTTAGGTTTAGAAAAACTTGGGTGTTTGGATTACTTGGATTTGAGGGAAATGAAATGCATTTGTTAGATTTTGGTTAAAAATCTTTTTTTCGTCTTTAAATTGCAAAACTTCTGCCTTTCAACTTGTTAATGACAGGACCAACAATGGACTTAAGGTTTCAAGGTGTTAGATTTTCTTAATATCTTCTATTTTTTCTGGTATCCAGAGTAAATGTAGATGTATTGAAAAGATTTTTAACTTTGTCAACTTAAATCATGTATAGGTTTTTATGGAAGTTATTATGTTAGTGTTTGTTTCCTTTTACATGGTTTAATAACCGTTGGGATACGTTATACATGACCTATATCCATGTTCCACCATTAAGTGCAGTGCTTTAGACTTGTTGGTGAATTATGGAATGTTATTAAATTTTTGTGATTGAATCAAACCCTATATTTCTTCAAGATTTCTAGTAAATTGGATTGTTTGTTTCATACTTTGGGAGAATTTGTCATTACTGGATGACTCTGACTTTGAATAAATTTTATTGCCAGAGAAGATCAAATTGGGACTACAGCCAAGCAGCACAATAAATTTTATCCTGGTGAGCATGTTGAATCTAATGTGTTTTAAATAATATTTAGATCTAAATGTGCTTCTCTACGTATGGTTGCTTATGTTGTGATTTAATTGTTGCGATTGATTATTTTGTTTTGCATATGCTTGAACATCTCATAGAATACATGGCTTTTGAACACTGGTTGATTATGTTGAACCATTAAAAATCTTGTAAATCTCATTTCGCAAAATATAAGAATATGAGCATATGAGTTACATATAGCATATTCTCATATGGTTGATCCTCTTTGTTGCAATGTCTGTAACCCTCAATAGATGAGTCCGCTACCTTTCTCTATATCATATCTAATTTCTTTGGAGGGAAAAAAGAAGAGAAAAAAGCTGGTACATGTATTTCGTTCTTTTTATTTAAGCATCTTGTATTGTAATTTGTATACCTTGATTGCATCGATTCTAAATTTGATCTGTGAGATGTTCCCCGAATGAAATTATGTTCTCAACAAACGTCTAAGTCTCATAAAAAGAATACTAATTAAAGATTACAGTTGCAATTTATTTTACCTAATCATGTTTGCTAGCAAATTATGGGATATTTGAGGGATAACGATTTTTCTTTTAACTCTTTAAGATTACACAATAGATTGTTATAATTTATTCCATGGTTTAATTACTTTGATATCTAACTTTGAGTAGAATTAACAATTTTTCATTTATTTCAACCGAGTTGTATGGTTTTTGTTGTGGGTCAGATATGCCAAGAATGAGATTTATTTGTTACTGGGAATCACGGGTACAATGATTACAAGTTTTTAGGTAATGGAGAGGTTAGCACGACTCAGAACTCGTTTCTTAGGTTAAGGATCTAAGGTAGCCTGGAGGTCGCCGAAGGTCGCCGTCTCCTGGTAGCTGAGGCAAGCTTCCTGCGAGACTAGCAAACATGTGAGAAAGGCGAGGCTGGCTGTCAGCCCGTAGCCTCTCCGATGCTTAAGTCAGCAAGTGACGTGAAATGTAGGCGTCAGACACGTTTGGCGATCATAAGACAGATCGGCGAAGCGTGGCGAGCTTATGAGGAAGGCGCAGATATATGGAAGATATCCGACTTTTAATATGAGAATAAGTTAGAGGTTTTAATTGACCAACCCCATCTATGGAGGCATGAGGGGGGGTATTTATAGGGCTAAGAGGTAGTTGTTTGCCATCCTGTCAGCTGTCGAATCAACCCAACTGGCACTCGAGTGGTGAAGGATAGGTTGGCAAGCTGTGTCAGGGAAATTTTCCGCTTTAATGGTGTCAAATGGTGTCTGGTGCATTAATGAGACGTGAGGGGTGGCCATCAGTTCTCGCCCTTAACCTTTGGCATTAACGAAGGGGAGGTGAGTCGACGTCACCTTGTTAGATATATTTATACCTGGCCGCCCTTGGGGGTGGGCCAAGCTCAACGACCAAGCTCGGCTCCTCGCGGACGGTGCTTCTTGTGGGAGGGTAGGGGAGCTTATCCTCGGTGTGGCAAGCTTGACGGTCGGATGGATGAGCTTCTCTGGTTGACCTTGGAGGCGAGCTAGTGGTGGGAAGAGACGAGCTTCCCTGGATCGAGGCGATCTTCTGCTCGGGCTAGTATCCCAACTGGGGGGTCGGTGATGTGTTTGCTTGGGCCCCCAGTGCATACGAGACTTAATTTCTTGGGCCGGCCTAAAGGTCGTAACAATTGCCCCCATCATTCAAGCTTGACACGGCAAGTCCGGCTTCAGCTTGGATGACGAAACATACTCCCACTGGATGAAGACTGGTCAGCAGCATTCAATGGGACCTGACTGCCAAATCCCAAAAGTTATGATAGCGATCCGACGATGGGAAGAGTTTGAGGCGTCTGTTCGCTGAATAGATGACGCGTGGCTGAGGTGATTGGGGAGAATTCGAGGCGCCAACCCAGACCCGCTCAGATCTCGCCATGTGGCCTATGTCAGACGATTGTGATCGCCTGCCTCCTCCTACAATAGAGATGGAGAGGGAGCGGGAGAGGAGTTTACCCGAGTTTTCGAAACTTCAGCTTTCCCCCTTTCATCGTCGAGAGTAGCTGACGTTGACCCCCGTCGTCCGTCCTTTTGTCAGAGTGCTGTTTTTCTGTTCTGCTTTAGGTACATTCTCGATCCCATCGATGCCTTTGACGCACCCGCAATCTACACCTAGGATCTACCTGGCGGTGTCACGATCGCCAGGCGTAATATGGCTCCTAGGCTACGACTTCGGGCTCAATCCGCAAGAGGACAGTGTCGAGTTGTAGTATAAAGATAGTCAAATCCCACAGGGACGGTGATAGTGTCTGTGATAATCTCAGTCTATTTATAAATCTAGAAGTAGTGTAGCGGTCGGAGTGAAAGATTTGGGTTGATTGTTGTTGTTTTGTAATATAATAAAAAGGACTAGGGCTTTAGGGATCACCGCTAGGATCGTTGGGGTTGATGTTGGATAGGTTCCTCACGTTGCATTAGGGTTAGGGAATTAATCCCCCAATTCGTACCACTCTCGTGGGTTAGAATTACGGGGTATTTCGGTGGCTTGCGTTGACGCAATGGCGGTAGCCGTCAACGTAGCAGTATAGTCATCAATGGATCCCCCTCAAGGCACGAGCTGGGCATGGTCACGTGCCTTAGTTGGATCCACCGATTTCCCTATTCGAATCCCTAAATACCCCTTAAGCACATCAATTCCACAGACCGTGGGCATGATCTCAGTACGGGTTATCTACGGATTCGGTAGGATCAACCGAAATACAACCTTAAATCCCTAATTCAACATGGGGATCCAGATCTACATTTTCCCCCTAAAATCCTAGGGCTAACCCATCAGCCCTAGAATGGATCTACTCACTCATGATGATAGGAACCCACAAAAATATCAATTTCGCAGAGGAAAACATTTTAGCAATAAAGAAATTAGGGCTAAAATAACTTACAGCGAGAACAAACGAAGAACAGATCCAGAAAAGAATAATAAACACTAATCTTCAATTATCGATCCAGAAATTTGCTACAAGAATTGATCCCAAAAATTCTTACAAGCAATCGTCGAAGCTCCTCTCCAAAAATTCCAAAACAAAAGCTAGAACACCCCCCCAGCCAAGCCCCACAATCGTGAGCTTCAACTACTGCCCAAATCGCGCGCATCGCGCGTTTCAAAATATTTCCAAAAATGCCATGGGAAGTGCCGACCGAGTAGGCTACTCGGCCCGAGCAGCTGCTGCTCGGTCAGTAATCCGGCCCATGTAGCGTGCTGCTCGGCTGCTTGGAGAAGTTGATCCGGACCGAGTAGGACCCACTCAGTCAGCTGCTCGGGTGCTGCTTGGGCAGTGAGATCTGGGGCTACCTGACCGAGCAGATGAGCTGCTCGGTCCGGACCAGCCCGTATCCGTTGCTTCATTAAACTGATATGACTCGGTCCGAGTAGCAAGATACTCAGGCCGAGTATTTTCTGGGGAACATATGCTACAGCATGCTTCTCTCTCTGCTCTCTCTCTCTCCTTCTTCTCTCCTCCAACGGCTCCGAAGACACGACGAACTCCTCCAGAGCCCTGCCAATATGCTCATGAGCACGTCGGATGTGTCCATACCCAAGCAGGGGTCCAAATCGCTCCAAAATCCCTGAAAACTCAAAATATACTACGAAACTCGAAATATCGTCAGAAATACCAAAATCGCAGTGAAAAGTGGGAGTTGGACGCGGAAATGCTATGCAATGCGATGGGATAATGTTATGGAAATGATATAAAATATGGACACATCAAAATCCCCCAAGCTTACCTCTTACTCGTACTCGAGGAAGACGAATAATCGGTACGCCGGGAGGGAAACGAAACGAAAATAAGAAGATGAAAGTAAAGGGGAATGAAAAATAAAAAAGGGAGAAGTAAGAGAAAAGTGCTAAGGGTGATCGGTCAGATCTCAGGCGTAAAAAGTCTATCACGATGCTCTGAGGGCTAAACATACATGCTATTTGTAATTTATAGCTTTATATATCATATGCAATGCAATAAAGGCAAAGAACAGGGATCTACTGAAATAACACCGTCAAATCATATCAATCTCATGCAATCCATAGAGTCTAGTATAAAAAGAGTTAGCAATGCCCTTTCAATCACAGATACACAAGGAACACAAAAGATTCACACAACACGCAATAAAGAATAGGAAAGATCATGCCATTCGGATATTCAATTAGATACCTGAAAAATCTCCAAAACTAAAGTAGTTCGTAAAGTTTGGGTTTTATAAAATCTCCCCAATGTGTACCGTCTCCACTCTAATGTCAAGCTCACTCGTATGATTAGTTGTTTTACCCCCCCTAAGCTTAGCTTGAGGCGTCGCATCACTGGAAATGATATGGAATTTAATTTTTCTTCCCAGAAAAATTAATAGCTTCTAATGAAATGAAATAAAATCATATTTATTCATTTTCTTTCCTTTTTTTCCAGATATGAATATATACACAAATATATATATATATATATATATTTCTTTTCTCTCACATTTTTTTTCAGATATGAATATATACACAAATATATATATATACACTTCTTTTCTCTCACATTTATTTTCATTTTCATTTAGAAGCTATTCTTTTTCTTTTTATGTTTGGGAAGTGGGATGCGGTAAAGTAGCTATGGGGGTGTAACCAACTGATATGTAGAGATAAAATAGATATGTGGAGAAGGAAGATAATGGGACTCTCAGTTCACTCATAAGATGGTGCACATCAGTTTGATAAGATAAAATCCTAACTAAACTCATATATAGAATGAATATTTTCACTTTTCTAATTAAATACTGAAAATGGCATGCGGTAATAATCACAATATCATCAGGCATGCAAGCAGAAGTGAATAAGACAAGAAAAGCAGGTGCTACAAGTGTTCTAGTGATGCGTGAACTTGGGTGCGTTTCCCAACATAAATCATACTAAATACTAGTTCATGCAATTGACTTTCAATTCATTTCAGGTATTAATTCAGACTGATCATCAATAGAATAGCATGCATATAGATAATAAAACTGAAATTAACTCTAATAGCATGCCAAAGAGATGAGCATCGCAAAAACTAATAAAGCCTAGAGAGATATCATCATGTGGACCATCCTTAGCAAAAATAAAAAGAAACAGAGAAAAAAGGGAAAATAAATAAAAAGAGATGCATGCATGGAGAAAAACAGAAAATATGATGCAAAGTGAGAAAAAATAAAATAAGGCGGGAAAATGGCGAAAAAGTAAAATGAAAACTGAAAATAAGGGTGGAAAATGTGAAAATAAAAAATAAAAATAAAGCGGGAGCGCTCATCCCCCAAGCTAAACCTAGCAGTGTCCTCACTGCTAAGAAAAAGTCCGTCAGCGGGAGATGATGCTAAAGGAGTGGTATGAGTGGGGAGAGAATAAAAAAATAAAAAAAATGAAAACCATGTAATAAAAGAAAAATAAAACATAAAAATACGATATGATGCAATGCAATATGAGAGATGATGCATGCGTGGGTGTATCCTCCCCCAAGCTATGTGAAAACAGGGCCCCGGAATGACAGATGTGCACTAAATAAATGGGGGAGGCAAAAACTGGGATGGACTACATCAAGAAGAGGCACCACCCTCTGGGGCTGGTGATGGGTCCCTCTGTTGAGTACCTGGGGAGGTGGGTGGAAGATCAGGCTGGGACGCTCTAGGGGAACTGGTGGCAAGGTCTATGATGGAGGTGGAGGGCTCAACAGTAAATAGTACTAGGTCAGAGAGTGGATCGACTGTGACCGACGACTCACCGGTGGTAGAGACATGCTCTGCAGAAGCCTGAGGAAGTGAAGCACTAAGTGGTGCGGAGGTGGTCACAGTGTCCGGCATGGTAGGTGGTGTGTGAGCAAGTATGACAGTGGGCAGACCCCGCTGCCGAAGAAGGTCTATGATGGATAATAGATCCGACTCAACTCTCGATCTATGTGTCCTGGTCTCGACTAGAAAGGCGTCAAAATCCCGCTGTAGGCGGGAAGTCAACTCCTCAAGAGCTGTCAAGCGAGAGGCAGAAGTGCTAGAGTCGGGTGGGGCACGGGTGGGATGTCTGTAAGTCACTACTCGCTAGAGGCGGCCCGGCGCAACTGAGGCACCGTGCCGGGCGTGGAATGTGGGCGAAGGTGAGCTCGTCTGTAAATCTGGGGTGGTGGAAAAAAGGGCTGTCGTCGACACAGAGGTGTGGACAGACGTCGAGACAGACTCCGTGAATATGGCCGCGGGTGAGGAGGAGGAGGTACCGATGAGAGGAGCTGAAGCCATAAGCTCCGAAAGAAGGGGAGAGTGTGTAAAGGGTCGAGCGAAGGAGCAGCTAAATCTATAATGTCGTCAGAAAAAGGTAAATCGGTACCCTCCGGCACTGATACAACGGCAGAAGAGATCTGAGTCTCGGGGAAGGAAGTGAGGACAGTCCCCGAAGACTCGACGATGGGAGATACGGAAGATACAACGGTGGAAGCGACAGCTCCTGAAGAATGGTGAGCTGGAGGAACATGGAGGCCGACGACAAGAGCAGCTATATCGAGCATCTCGAACTCCAAGGAGAGTGGCTCCGGGTCATCGGCAGGTGCCTCAACCGGAGCTCCAGGGGGCTCGAGATCGTGAATGGGGGAAGTGGGAAGGCAGGAGGAATCATCTAGTCAAGCTGGACGGCAGGGATATGTGTCAGGTGAGGGGCTGGGAGGACCAAGTGGTGGTCATGGCCGGTACCTACTGGGTAACGCCAGTGACGAGCACCGTAAGGACGAAGGATATGCATGTGCTCGAGCACGCCAATGGTAAGGCGTGTCGGGCTAGGAGGACGGTGAAAGTCAGCAGGGATGGGGATACCTAGCATCCTAGCAAATATAGTAAAGAATCCACCGCAACAAATATCCGTGGAATGGTAAGTGGTGGCTATCTGGTAGAGGCGCTGACACAGCCAGTGGGCTGCGTCAGAGAGCATGAATGGTCTCACAGAGCCATCCGGGTGGAATCTGAGAGGTCGGGTCATACCCCAAAGATGGGTAAGCTTAGGGAGGGACATAGTCCCAAGCTCCGGTCTACAGAAGAGTGTGTATGCTAGGTGTCTCTAGGCATAGCGAAGGCAAGGGTGCACTATGCACGATGCCTTCGCCCGGCTAGGGTGGTACTCGGGTAGGCCAGAAATGTGCTCCCAAAAGGTGCGAGCAGCAAAATCGGTGAGGTCAACGGTCAGTGAAAAAGCAACCCTAGGATCAGGGACGGTGGAAAAGTGAAAATAATCCCGGATCATATCAAAAGTGACTGTGTAATCGTGATCTAGGAGTCGAAATGTGATGTCGTCACCTGTAGCGGTGAAAGCAATGGAGCTAAGGCCCTATAGGGCTAGGCGTGTGTAGGTGGAGGCGTGGACACCGAGGAATCGGTCGAAACTGATCGCTCGGTAGAGGCAGTGCACTCCCTGTAGGATGCCTAGTGACCTAAGGGCCGGAACGTCTATGAAGACGGTAGGCACAAGGCGGCGCTGGTGGATCCTAGAGTATCGCGCTCTGTGAGCGCCATCGTAGAAAGTGATGCCGTGTGTAGGGATGTGAACGGTGGGGTCATCGCTGGGTAGGGGGATAAGGTGGCAGTGGTGGAGACAGAAGTGGAGGGGATAGCAGCTGATGGGTTCGGTGTGGTGGTGACAAGTGTGGTGGTGGTAGGAATGGTCGTGGTAACAGCCGGAGCTGTGGTGGAGGGTGTGGTAGTGGAAGTGGTGCATGCACGACGCTATGGACAGGAAGAGGAGGCGCCAGAAGACGGCCTCTTCCCGCGAGCGGGGGGTGTGACAGATCCGCGTGTGCGGACCATGGTGACGCGCGCAAAAAAAATAATACGGTGTGAAAAGAGGATAAGGGAACGAGTGTACCGTGGGTGCGGATGAAGCAGATGCGCAAAAGATCCCCCAAGCTAATCCATGCTACTGCTACTGAAGTAAGAACAGAGTACCTACAATTTGAAACGATCAAAACGTCAGTTAATGGATTAAAAATAGGTGGAAATCAGATATATTGTGACTCGGGCCGAGCAGAGTGCTGCTCGGCCCAAGTTGTGCACTCAGGAGTAGGGGGAGTCGGTGCGGGGATTGTGAAAGAGTCGTGTGACTCGGGGCAGGCCACTGAACGAGCAGTGCCCTAGGGCACGACTCGAGGGTGGGTGAGACCGAGCACCTAGCTGCTCGGTTTGTGCCCTAGGGCACAGAGAGGGGGGGTTCTGAACGAGCAGCTCTGTGCCCTAAGGCACAAAGTGGGGGGGTCGGCGGTCGCTGTGAATTGGTAGGCGGGAGGGGGTTTCGGTGATGGCGAAGGGGGGTTTAACGGTGGGGGGGGTTAAGGGAGGGTGGGGTGGCTGACGTCGTCGTCGGCGGTGGCGCCGTCGACGGCGCCATCGGCTCAGAAGGGCGAAGAGGGGGTGAACAGGGGCGGGAGATGTAGGGAGAGGGGGAGTGGAAAGGGGAAATCGGTGAAGGGAGGGGGGAGATGCGTGTGAGGGCGGAGGCGCCGTCGATGGCGGAGGCGCCGTCGACGGCGGTGGCGCCGTCGACGGCGTCGGCCGACGTGTAGGGGAAAAACGGTGGGGGGAAGAAAGGGAGGCGGTGGAGAGATAGAGATGGGGAAGGAGAGAAGAGAGAGGGGGGTTTATCGACGAACGGCGGCACCAACGGTGGAGCCGGCGACGGAGACGGAGGGGAAAGATGACGGGGGCGGTGAGTTGAACGAGTAGGGTTAGGAGCTCAGGGGAAAAATTTTGTCGGGCGTAAAAAATTAGGGATATGGCGTAAAAAGCTTTTACGGTGGGATTAAAAATCCGGCTCGACTCGGTCCGAGCAGCGAGGCTGCTCGAACGGGTCGAAGTGGATAAAATTTTTAAACAAAACGACTCGACGCGGTCCGAGCATCTAGGCTACTCGACCCGGTCAACGTTAAAATTTTTGCAAGAAATACTCCCTCCGAGTCGTATTCTGCTCAGGCCGAGCCAATAATATTCTGTCCGGGTCGACAGAGTGACGTTTTCTCCACAAATCTCTTCCATGTACGACTCGATCGAGCAGAGAGATGCTCAGTCCACGTCATATCCTGCTCGGGCCAAGCCAATTACGTTCTGCCCGGGTCGACAGAGTAACGTTTTTTCACCCAAATCTCTACCCTGTACGACTCGATTGAGTAGCCTCTGCTCGGTCCGTGTAAATTTCTACTCGGATCGAGCAGAAACCTACTCGGGCCGAGCTCAGGTATCTTTATCTGATTGACGCGACCGAGCAGCTGAGCTGCTCGGCCCGGATTTCCTGTGTCTCTTTTTCTCTTATTTTCCCTTGTTTTCCTTCTCAAATCTTCGATTTCCTCCGGCTTACTTCCGTTTATAATGTCCATATGCATACCCACAATATCCGTCCTACACAAAATACGAACTCGTCAAATTTTTATGATTTTTGCGATTTTACCTAAAAATACGAAATAAAAATAGAAAAATAAGAAAATAGGAAAGATATTTCAAAATCTACAAAATTGGGTTGCCTCCCAATAAGCGCTCGTTTTCAGTCATGAGCTCGACTCCCTATGATATATCAATTCTCACTTGGCACGCGCGATTGTCACGCGTCACCCTTCGGGGTGGTGCAATTCGGCAGCGTTTGACTTCCGCTAACTCCAACACTCTCCTCCACATAAGATGTGACCTCCGATGCATGATGATTTGTCGAGCGGCATAAGAACTCCTCATCCAATACTTGGATGTACCCGGCGACCGCTTTATTGTAGGTTGGGTCGCCGTCGTCGTCGATGCTTGATTTAACCGGGTCATTCATGACCCCTTTCGCAGTGAAATATTCAATCGCTTCCTCTTCTAGAAGCTCCAGATAACAGGCCCCTTCTTCATAAGCTTTCTCCTTCATCGGCCTTTGTAGCTAGAACTCAGCTTCAATGTTCCCCATATTGAGGGAAAGGGTCCCTTGTCGGACGTCTATAAGAACTCCGGCCGTCGCCATGAAGGGGCGGCCGAGTATGAGCGGTGAGCTTCCTCCCTCTGGTATGTCCATAATGAAGTCGACCGGGATACATAGCCTTGGGAGGATCACGTCCCTCGCTATTTCGACCGGGTAAGTGATGGAGTGATCGACGAGCTGGATGGACATGCTCGTCGGTTCCAGCTCACTTTCTGTCTGAAGTCTTCTGAAGATGGATAGGGGCATAAGATTGATACTGGCCCCCAAATCAATCAACGCCTTGCTGATTGGCATGCCGCCGATGGAGCACGGGACGGTGAAGCTCCCCGGATCCGGTAGCTTCCAGGGGAGGTGATTTTCGATAATGGAGGTAGAATCATCCAACAGCTTGATCTCTTCCAGCTTCCTCTTTCCCATGATGAGGTCCTTCAGGAATTTGGCGTACGTCGGGATCTCGGTGATGGCATCAAGAAACGGGATATTCAGCTGAATCCCTTTCAGTAACTCCATAAACTTGGAGTATGGTGGGACCAAAAAGGTGCTCTCTCAAGCGCAAGAGTCTGTACAAGTAGTAAAATCTGGAGTCCAGATGTCGAATCCTCGGGAAGAAATCTGTTGCAACCACAACTCAAATCAAATAGAAACCCAACGAAAAGAAACTAACCACTTCAATGATGATGGCAATGATGGTGATGTGAACACGTGAACAATATGAACAAGAAAAATCGTGTAAGAAAATATCTATAAAAAGTATGCACATGGTATGGGTTCGTTAGGATCAATGATTCGTATTAATTTGGTTGACAAGTATAACGCAATGAATTCTCCTTTTGAGAGCAATTCACCGGAAAATACCCAATATAACTCAATGAATTCTCCTTTTGGGAGCAATTCATCGGAAGATGCCCTTTTGGGGGTTCAAGCACAATATTCAATAAGATCGTCGCTAAAGTTATAATACGATATGAAACTCTCTTTTAGAGAGATCAAAACTACGATATGAAACTTCCTTTTGGGGAGATCAAAACTCACCCTTTTGGGGCGATCATCAACTCAATCACTTCTTGTGGAAGATGAAAAAGACGATTTACGAACAAAGATTACAACTTTAACGACGTTTAACGATTTAGCACAAGGAATACAACTAAATAAACACGCATCATATCCCCTAACTACGCCATACCATGCACAATAACAATTTAGCTACTCATGATGCAAGAATAAACAAGTTTCATAGAAGAATACATCAATCTAATAGCAAAATACAATAGAAAAGCACCAAATACGGGGATTAAGTTAAGAAATTTATCACCCAATCTTCAAGTTTAGACACCAAAACTATCTGGAAATAAGAAAATATCATCTGGAATTTTACAGAATTTTTCCCTGGCGAAATACGGCTCCTAGAGCCTCCAATACGCTCCAAATACGCCAGAATCTGCTTGAATCCCTCTAAAAACCCTAGGAATACCTTATATAGAGGCATTACGGGTTTAATGAGCTTATCAGGTCTAAAACCGCACTCGCTTCACATTTTTAACCCGATCCGCCGTCGCAACAAATACTGGCCGTTGATCATTGCGGGATTAAACCAGGAGCCGCCACGTGGCCTTTGCGATTCATGCTGCGCCCGTTAAGATTACGAATGCGGGTCGGATTCATTTTCATCCGTCCGATCTCGATCGTGTGGCTGCTACGGAGCCACGTCGCCCAAGAATCTGCGCTCTCCGCTTCGCTGGATTTGGAGTCGCGTTGCCCGTTGGATTGAAGATCTACACTCACGATGAAGCCACGTCACCGTAAAACGCAGCCGCTCCGCACAGCAACTTCGCGTGCTTGTGAACCATCCGATTGGGCGGGAGATCGATACGATCTCGCCGCGTGGCCCCACGTACGCTGATTCGAAATCAAAGCGATTTGAATGCTGGCCATTGGATCTTTGATATGCGGCCTAGATGAGGCCACGCAGACCGCTTCGTTCGCCGCTGATCGTAGCCATCGGATCAAAATCGAACGCTCGAGAGACGTCAGCTTCATCCGCTGTTGATGCCGTTGGATCTCGATCCAACGGCCGAGGAATTTCCGTGCAATGATATTTGTGAGCCGTACGATTGAGCTGGGAGCGACGAGATCGCGCCACGTGTCAGTGCCTGATTGGCTGGCGACCATATTTCTCGTATTTTGAGCGTATTTCTTCATTAAATTGGTATTCTGCATTCAAAAATTCATAGTAATTAGCACAGATCTCAGAAAAATACAAATAAATAGTCGTTGGAATCGTGAGATCGAGACCAAGCTAGGAAAAATATAAAATGTGCAGAAATACTACGTTAATTGCTGTTTTGTGCTCAAATTAAGTGTTTTCTCTAATAAATAATTGTGTACAAAATACGTATGAATTAGAGAACAGTGTAGCATCACATGAGCACAAAATAGGGCTAAATGGGGGGTTAAATATGCAAATATCACTCCGAATCACACCCCCCAACTAGCGATTTGCTAGTCTCTAGCAAAAAGAGCGATTAATACGGATGATTAATAAAACAATAAATTCTTTCAAATTGCTCATGGCATGGCTCAATAATACGCATTCCAACATGATTTTGACCATCAATATACACATCCATGAACAAAATCAATCACATGATATTTTCTCTAATTTAGTATGAATAAATAACATGCAAGCATCGTTTTGCGCAAGCGAAAGTATAACACGTCGTTTTTCTCTAGTTTTCTTGTTTCCAAGGAATTGGCCTATCAAAATAATCATTCAAGACATGGGTATTGAATTTGCTTAGTATATTCACCGTTTCTTTTCTTTTATTAGTTCCGCGTAACGCGCATCAAGCAACATTCGCAGAAAAAAGGTATAACTTGGATCGCTCCATCAAATGAGTGAGGTTCCGGTCAATGGCTCCCAAATCAGACGATAATAGGGCATTAGGCCAAGAAGGACCCCTCGAACTGTACTACTCGAGCCAACCAAGTTATTTATTAGTGACATACTTATTCATTCATTTTTCATTCATTTTTATTTTATTTTCTTTTCTTTCTTTCTCTTTTTCTTTGTAAGCAACTCAACACCCATTCTTTGAATATAAACATTAGTATCAAAGGCCAAATTCTTCTTCAACTAGAAGACTATTCTTATAAATCATGTATACTTAAGCTTTTTCATCACATTAGCATGCATGAAATAAATTCAAACTATTTCGAGATATTAATCATGGAAATTGAAAATTTTCTTGAATAGTATATTAACGGTAATTACATGACGGAAAATAATTAACTTAAGACACAAACAATTTTTAGAACACAATCAATGTATAATCATCCGCATTTGTGGCATATGAAGGAGTTTTAAAAGATGAGATTTGGTGATTTATTCTTCTCAAAAAAAATTAATCCTAAGGTCTCATACACACCCCCAACTAAAGATGGACATTGTCCTCAATGTCGAAAGGGGTACGAGTTTATTCACGCAAGCAACCTAGAAAGCATATAAAAACTACACTACTGGAAAGAACACACCGTGATCAAATGGCGGATCCCGAATCTTTGATGGTGGAGGAAGTTGTTCAATTTGCTCCTTGCGCTCCTCGGCGATTATTTTTCCTCCAGAAGCTAAATTGGACCCCAGCAACACAACGCCAAGCATCTCTATAACTTGTTTGCCAATGTCCTGCGAGAGATGAGTTATGTCAGTCCAAATTAGTTTAAGATTCCTTTCAATAAAAATATTCCAAATGTAGTCATCAAAATAGTTGAAATAAATTAAAGCAAGTTGACGACTACTCCCTGAAAGATATGCACTACTCTCGGTATGATGCTCGATCGTTGGGGAGAGGGATAAATGATTTTGGGACAAAACTGGAGGAGGGCATGGTTCTGACTCCATGGCGATAATATCAAAACCATTGTCCCTAGCTGTCTCCTCCTCTCGTTCATCCAAGATTGCTAGCTCTTCCTCTCTTTTGCACACACTTTCTGCCATGTGGATATTTGTATTCGTGTCCTCAGCATGATATGGCTTGCTCGATTTACCTGTAATAGAAGATAAACTCGTATTAGATTCTTGAAATTGAGTTTCAAAAGCATTACTTTCTTCTAGGCAAGTGGCAATCAAATTAAGATCTTCAATGGATTTCTGAATCTGCCGACTCCGAGCAAGGAAATCCTCTTGGAATTGATGGAATGTGGCCTCCTGTGTCTGAATAATCAGGTAAACTTCCTCTTTCAAGGATTGCAAAGGTACGTCTACGCTTTGCTCCCCTTGATCAAGGCACGAAGGCTCCGTTGAATCGCACTCTGAAGTCTCTTCCATGGTTTCTTCATTTTCTTGCAGAGACTCCATGTATTCCCACGCCTCTGTCGGCGTCATGCCTCCCAATAATTCCTGTAGCTGTGGTCGTAGTCCATCTAGGAAGGACGTCATAAGCTCTTCATTTGTGTACCCATGCTGCGGATAGCTCGATACTATGTTTGTGAACCTCCTCCAGGCCTGAAAGAAAGTTTCACAGTCAGTTTGATTAACATTAACGATCTTGAGCTTCTCCATCCTATGTTTGTGTGCATTAGCGTACTTTGCATCATACAGAGTGTTTGTGCAATAGAAATTCATATACTCCATTTTAAAAAAATAAAAATAAAAAAAACAAAAGTTTATGTACAGTAAAGTGGAAAGATCTCTCCGAAGGTCCTCTAAATGAAATGAAATGTGGTAACAAACCATTCCTCCCCGGCAACGGCGCCAAAAACTTGGTGGGACCAAAAAGGTGCTCTCTCAAGCGCAAGAGTCCGTACAAGTAGTAAAATCTGGGAGTCCAGATGTCGAATCCTCGGGAAGAAATCTGTTGCAACCACAACTCAAATCAAATAGAAACCCAACGAAAAGAAACTAACCACTTCAATGATGATGGCAATGATGGTGATGTGAACACGTGAACAATATGAACAAGAAAAATCGTGTAAGAAAATATCTATAAAAAGTATGCACATGGTATGGGTTCGTTAGGATCAATGATTCATATTAATTTGGTTGACAAGTATAACACAATGAATTCTCCTTTTGGGAGCAATTCACCGGAAAATACCCAATATAACTCAATGAATTCTCCTTTTGGGAGCAATTCATCGGAAGATGCCCTTTTGGGGGTTCAAGCACAATATTCAATAAGATCGTCGCTAAAGTTATAATACGATATGAAACTCTCTTTTGGAGAGATCAAAACTACGATATGAAACTCCCTTTTGGGGAGATCAAAACTCACCCTTTTGGGGCGATCATCAACTCAATCACTTCTTTTGGATGATGAAAAAGACGATTTACGAACAAAGATTACAACTTTAACGACGTTTAACGATTTAGCACAAGGAATACAACCAAATAAACACGCATCATATCCCCTAACTACGCCATACCATGCACAATAACAATTTAGCTACTCATGGTGCAAGAATAAACAAGTTTCATAGAAGAATACATCAATCTAATAGCAAAATACAATAGAAAAGCACCAAATACGGGGATTAAGTTAAGAAATTTATCACCCAATCTTCAAGTTTAGACACCAAAACTATCTGAAAATAAGAAAATAGCCTCTGGAATTTTACAGAATTTTTCCCTGGCGAAATGCGGCTCCTAGAGCCTCCAATACGCTCCAAATACGCCAGAATCTGCTTGAATCCCTCTAAAAACCCTAGGAATACCTTATATAGAGGCATTGCGGGTTTAATGGGCTTATCGGGTCTAAAACCGCACCCGCTTCACGTTTTTAACCCGATCCGCCGTCGCAACAAATACTGGCCGTTGATCGTTGCGGGATTAAACCAGGAGCCGCCATGTGGCCTTTGCGCTTCGTGCTGTGCCCGTTAAGATTACGAATGCGGGTCGGATTCGTTTTCGTCCGTCTGATCTCGATCGTGTGGCTGCTGCGGAGCCACGTCGCCCAATAATTTGCGCTCTCCGCTTCGCTGGATTTGGAGTCATGTTGCCCGTTGGATTGAAGATCTACGCTCACGATGAAGCCACGTCGCCATAAAACGCAGCCGCTCCGCACAGCAACTTCGCGTGCTTGTGAACCGTCCGATTGGGCAGGAGATCGATACGATCTCGCCGCGTGGCGCCACGAACGCTGATTCGAAATCAAAGCGGTTCGACTGCTGGCCTTTGGATCTTCGATATGCGGCCTAGATGAGGCCATGTAGACCGCTTCGTTCGCCACTGATCGTAGCCATCGGATCAAAATCGAACGCTCGAGAGACGTCAGCTTCATCCGCTGTTGATGCCGTTGGATCTCGATCCAACGGCCGAGGAATTTCCGTGCGATGATATTTGTGAGCCGTACGATTGAGCTGGGAGCGACGAGATCGCACCACGTGTCAGTGCCTGATTGGCTGGCGACCGTATTTCTCGTATTTTGAGCGTATTTCTTCATTAAATTGGTATTCTGCATTCAAAAATTCATAGTAATTAGCACAGATCTCAGAAAAATACAAATAAATAGTCGTTGGAATCGTGAGATCGAGACCAAGCTAGGAAAAATATAAAATGTGCAGAAATACTCCGTTAATTGATGTTTTGTGCTCAAATTAAGTGTTTTCTCTAATAAATAATTGTGTACAAAATACGTATGAATTAGAGAACAGTGTAGCATCACATGAGCACAAAATAGGGCTAAATGGGGGGTTAAATATGCAAATATCACTCCGAATCAGAGTACTTCTTCTCCAATTTGGCCTGGGCTTGCCTCTGAGGGTACGGAGGAGGAGGTCTGGAGACTTTGCCCTTAGATGCATCAACAGGGGGCGGCGTAGTAGCAGGCATGACAGGAGGTGTATCCGCCTTCTCTTCAATAGTGATAGGCCCTTCAGTGGCCTCAACTCGGGCGCTGTCATCAGCAGCTTCTTCAGTGGGAGTCTTCTCCTTGCTAAACACTGGAACCATAACGGGGTCAGTAACCCATCCTCCTCACGTGGTCACTGAAACAACGGCATTTGGTTGAGCTCTAGGGTTGGTTTCCGGCTGGGAGGGTAATCTCCCTTGATTCTTCAGTAACTGAGACATCTGCCCTCTCAGTTTGTCGAGCGAAGAGTTGATACTCTTAAATTGGTTCGACGTATCCTGATTGAACCGAATCTGGCCGCTCATAAAGGTCTCCAATGTAGATTCAAGATTTGACTTTTGAGGAGTCGATGCAAAATTCTGCTGAGGTGGCCGGTTATACTGATATCCTGGCGGCCTATAGGGCCCAGTTGGCCTAAAGCTACCTTGCTGCTGGCTCTGTTGCTGCTGAGGAGGGGGGCGGTCTCTGAAACTGCGGAGGTTGCAGCCCTCCGCTCGGGTTTCCATAGGAAAACCCCGGGTGATTTCTAGCAGCAGGATGCTGCCACTGGTTCTGTCCCTCTCCCTGGACGTACTGAACAGTCTCGGATGTCTCAGCACCCTCGTAATGACCCTCAATGGGAATATATCCCGGATCCACATATTCTTCTGCAGGATGATAGGAGGTGCTGGGTGCTGCTGGAATGGAGTCTAGGCGCTGCTCAATGCGGGCCATTTGCTTGCACAAGGTCTCAATGTGAGAATCCAAGTGAGTGGCGACCTTGACCTCGGGAGTCCGAGTCACAACGGTCTGCTCATCGGTCCACTGCTGGGTGTTGGCCGCCATGTGCTCCAATAGATCTATAGCCTCCTCAGGAGACTTATCCAATAGGGTGCCTTGCGCCGCAGCATCGATAATCATTTTGGTGCTAGGTTGGTGCCTGTTGTAGAAGCTCTGCACCAAATCCCAGGGTTGGATTCAGTAGTGTGGGCACTGGTGCTGGAGGTCCTTGAACCTCTCCCAAGCCTCGTAAAGCGACTCCTGCGGGAGCTGCTTGAAATTGGATATGGCCCCACGGATCCGGACCGTCTTTGAGGGTGGATAAAATTTATCCACAAAAGCAAGTGCAAGCTTCTTCCATGTGGTGAAGTGGTTAGGAGGAAGAGCTCGGAGCCGATAGGATGCTTTGTCCCTCCAAGTGAAAGGGAAGAGCCGCAGTTTCACCGCATCATCACTAACATCCTTCGCCTTGAAAGTATCGCACTTGGCCAAGAAAGAGTCGATGTGATGGTTGGGATTCTCATGAGGATGCCCGTGGAAGGGATCCTGCTGCATCAAATTTATCAACCCCGTCTTAAGCTCAAAGGTTACCGCCGTCAGCTGCGGTCTCAGAATCGAGGAGTTGTTCCCAAAGGTCGGTTTCATATGGTCCCTGATGGACCCAGTGCGTGGAGGAGGAGGAGGATTCTCTCCCATCTGAGCAGATGGAGATGAACTTATGCTAAAGGCTCTCAAAGCCCGGGCTATCTTTTCGATCTCAGGATGGAACAATAACCCTCTAGAAGTCCCCTTGTGGCAGGTGTTCATGCACCAACAAAACTCAGAAGAACACCGTCAGTAGCATCGCAATAATAATAAAAAAGAATAAAAATTGATGGTAGGGTGAGAAGTGGTAAGAATGCTAGCAAACTTCACAAAGATAAAAACAAACTGAGAAAAGATCACTATTGCCGTCCCCAACAACGGCGCCAAAAACGTGACGCACCCGCAATCTACACCTAGGATCCACCTGGCGGTGTCACGATTGCCAGGCGTAATATGGCTCCTAGGCTACGACTTCGGGCTCAATCCGCAAGCGGACGATGTCGAGTAGTATAAAAGATAGTCAAATCCCACCGGGACGGTGATAGTGTCTGTGATAATCTCAGTCTATTTCTAAATCCAGAAGTAGTGTAGCGGTCGGAGTGAAAGATTTGGGTTGATTGTTGTTGTTGTGTAATATAATAAAAAGGACTAGTGCTTTAGGGATCACCGCTAGGATCGTTGGGTTGATGTTGGATAGGTTCCTCACGTTGCATTAGGGCTAGGGAATTAATCCCCCAATTCGTACCACTCTCGTGGGTTAGAATTGCGGGGTATTTCGGTGGCTCGCATTGACGCAATGGCGGTAGCCGTCAACGTAGCGGTATAGTTCGTCAATGGATCCCCTCAAGGCACGAGCCGGGCATGGTCACATGCCTTAGTTGGATCCACCGATTTACCTATTCAAATCCCTAGATACCGCTTAATCACATCAATTCCACAGACCGTTGGCATGATCTCAGTACGGGTTATCTACGGATTCGGTAGGATCAACCGAAATACAACCCTAAATCCATAATTCAACATGGGGATCCAGATCTACATTTTTCCCCTAAAATCCTAGGTCTAACCCATCAGCCCTAGAATGGATCTACTCACTCATGATGATAGGAATGCACAAAAATATCAATTTCACAGAGGAAAACATTTTAGCAATAAAGAAATTAGGGCTAAAATAACTTACATCGAGAACAAACGAAGAACAGATCCAGAAAAGAATAATAAACACTAATCTTCAATTATCGATCCAGAAATTTGCTACAAGAATTGATCCCAAAAATTCTTACAAGAAATCATCGAAGCTCCTCTCCAAAAATTCCAAAACAAAAGCTAGAACACCCCCCAGCCGAGCCCCGCAATCGCGAGCTTCAGCTGCTGCCCAATCGCGCGCATCGCGCGTTTCAAAATCTTTCCAAAAACACCCTGGGAAGTGTCGACCGCGTATGCTACTCGGCCCGAGCAGCTGCTGCTCAGTCAGTAATCTGGCCCGTGTAGCATGCTGCTCGGCTGCTTGGAGAAGTTAATCCGGACCGAGTAGGACCCACTCGGTCAGCTGCTCGGGAGCTGCTCGGGCTGTGAGATCTGGGGCTACTTGACCGAGCAGATGAGCTGCTCGGTCCGGACCAGCCCGTATCCACTGCTTCATCAAACTGATATGACTCGGTCCGAGTAGCAAGCTACTCGGGCCGAGTATTTTCTGGGAAACATATGCTGCAGCATGCTTCTCTCTCTTTCTCTCTCTCTCTCTCCCCCTTCTTCTCTCCTCCAACGGCTCCAAAGACACGACGAACTCCTCCAGAGCCCTGCCAATAAGCTCATGAGCATGTCGGATGTGTCCATACCCAAGCGGGGGTCCAAATCGCTCCAAAATCCCTGAAAACTCAAAATATACTACGAGACTCAAAATATAGTCAGAAATACCAAAATCGCAGTGGAAAGTGGTATTTAGACGCGAAAATGCTATGCAACGTGATGGGATAATGTTATGGAAATGATATAAAATATGGACACATCAGCCTTCGTCTGCTTCTTCCGCGGCTTCTTCCTATTCAAATGTCCATGTCGAATAACACCTTAGGGAGGTTGGCAGGGGTGGCATCACCGAGTCAAAACCGGTGGCGTCGAAGACGCCGTCGATGTCCTGGCCGGGACATCGGGAGGAAGACAAGGCTGTTGAACATGCCATCACTTTATCGTCGATGATCAAGAGGAACCCTAAGAAAGGGAAGGTGCCCAAGTTGACTGCCAAGGCCGCCACGGTCACTGGCGGCGACGGAGCCATGGCCGTAGTCCCTCAGGGAATCCTGGCCCAAATGTCTCAATTGCTGCCCTTTGCGATCCCTGATATCCGTGCCAAGTATATCCGGCCCCCTACACAGTCTGCCTTCCCAAGATCAACAAGCAGGTTTGCTTCCCTAGGGACTACGAGGTCGGTGTATACTACCCGACCTTCGCCTTGGGGCTCCGCTTACTGCTCCATCCCTCCCTTCTTCTCATCCTCCATTTCCTCGAGCTCCCTCTCTTTCAGTTGATGCCGAACTCCATCAGCACGATGGTTGGCTTTCTTGTCCTCTGCTCCGCCCACAGGATAAGTCCGACGCTGCCACTCTTCCAGTACTTCTTCAAGGCAAAGAGGAAGGAGGAATACTACTATGTTTGTGTGAAGAGGGGCCCGACTTCTCGTCCTCGAGATGCCGGTCAAAGTGAGGAACTGGAAGGAGAGATTCGCCTTTGTCTCGACTCCGGTGGACTTGGCTCTGAGGTCGAACTGGGGGACTTTGAATCCCTCAGTGAATGTCGAAGTGGTCTTAGAGGGGAGCGACTTGGAGCACGCAAAAATTCTAGAGGAGATCCCAAGGGAGAGCAGGGTCTTCAAAGACCTAGTCGTGGACAAGTTGATCATCCAACACGTCTGGTTTGAAGGTACTCCAAGCTTCACGAACAACTTCTAAAATGCTCAGCCTGATCTGTTTTCTTTTTGCAGGCACGACCATGAGCATGTCCATGGAGGAGGTGATGAAGAAGGCGAGGGAGGCATCGTCAAAGCAGCCGTCGAGCAAGGGCAAGGTCCAGCAGCCCGCCTCAAGGAGCTCGTCACAGGCCGGGCAGAAGAGAAGTCTGGAGGCAGCCGCTACCGCTCGGGCCAAGAAAGGAGAGCTGATCAAGAAATCAAGGATGGAGCCTGTGGCCACAGCTCCTACATCTAGCTCGAACAAGGTGACAGCTGGCGAAGTAGTCCACTTCGACCTGGAGGAGCCCGCGGTCACCCCTGTGGCCGCTGAGTACCAAGGCCCACCGATCAGCGCCACTGCCGTCGTCTCCACTAGTTCGGCCATCCACTGAGACCCCCGATGGTGTCGACCACTACAAGCCTTCCTGTAGTCGCGACCTGGACCTATGGGTGCCCGTCGTACGGGCTGGTGAAGCCGGGCCATCTGAGCTGTGAGACGCATTGGCCACCTTCAAGTCGACGAGGGAGGCTGTTCTTGCCATTCCACCGGAGACGGTCGTCGTGATGCGCTACCCGCTGGGGGCCCAGGAGTCTGTCTTCGACGAGGCCGACGTGGCGACTCGCCTGACAGAGAATAGCATGCTACCGAGGGACCAAGAGTCTTTGTGGAATGTTGGTATTGAACGCCTCTGCGACACGGCCATCTGGCATAGCATACAGGTTCGCCTCCCTTCGACTGAGATGCATGACTTCTTCTTTTTACAATTTACTTATGATTTTTGATCCTTTTTGTAGGTGGTCGCTGCTCTGGTGTCTCTCCAACGACACACGTTGGAGGTAAACCGGCTCAAAGCGACGCTCGGGAGGAAGGCGGTCGCCCTCAAGGATGCCGAAATGTAACCATAGAGCAACCTAGTTATGGCATGAATTACACGGAGATAAATCCCTGGCAACGACGCCATAAACTTGATTGGCTCGGAATTAACTCTGAAACGATGTCGTTTACTGTAAGTGCACGGTATAGTGGCGAGTGGGTATCGAACATGGAGAAACGGTGCTATACTACCTATCTACTCCTAGGTTGAGTTAGAATTGCGGGTTTATTGGTGGATGTGGATTTTGGAGTGTCGTAATGGTGATGGATGCGAAAGTCGTGTCACTCGATGTCGCAAACAAAGGACTCCACATAAAGAAAGAAAGAAAAGACTAGGGCTTTAGGACTCGCCACTAGGATCGTCGGATGTCGATGCTCGGTTAAGACTCTTACGTTGCATTGGTTTTATAGGGATTGTCGCATCTAAAATATAGAATTCATGGTTCTAAGCACCATGAATCTAACGTACCATATTAACCCGTAGGCGCACACGACAAGTGCATTAAGAATCGACAATATTCACGCCACTCTCGTGGACGGAATGATCTCAGCTCATGCCACTTTCGTGGGTTAGAGCTTCAATGTATTTTGGTGGCTCTTATTGATGCAATGGCGGTAGCCGTCAATTAGTAATATAGTTCGTCGGTGGATCCCATCAAGACACGAGCCTGGCATGGTCACGTGTCCCAATTGAATCCACTAATTCCCTAATTAAGCCTATATGATACTCCTTAAGATAATTGATTCCACCGACTGTGGGCACGATCTCAGTATGAGTTCTCCTACAAACTTTGCAAAATCGACTAAAATACTCACCATTTATGGCAACACACCATAAAAATCCCAACTTTACATCTAAATCCTAAAATCCTAGGGCAATCCATTAACCCTAGATAGAACTACTCATGCGTCATAGGAAAAGCAATAGAAGATTCGATAATAGTAAAAGAATTCACCATAGCATGCATAAAAAAAAATTCAATTAGAAAGCACAAAGAAATAACAATGGAATTAAAGAGAACAAAATTACTTATCTTGATACACGGGAGGGGCCTATGGCGTAGCCTAACTCCTAAAAGATAGTCTCCCCAAACTCTCTAAAAAAGGTCTAAGCCCCAAAAGGTCTCCCTCTAATGACGGCCACCCTTCCAATATATATTCCCCCCTAAAATCCTAGTAAACAACCCAAAACTCCCGCTGAAAATCGTGCCCAAAGACAAATCTGTACGCAACTTAAGTTCTGTGCCCGCTGCGACTCGGGTCGAGTAGCCCCCTGCTCAGTCGAGTCGTCAGGAAGTCCGAATTCTTCCCCTAAAAACGTTGCTCTGCCTGCTTAGACCGAGTAGGATCTGCTCGATCGAGTAGGTAGCTGCTCGGTCGAGGTCCTAGCTGCTCGGTCGAGTCGTCAAGATGTCTGGATTCTTCCTCCAAAACCACGCTCTGCCTGCTCGGAATGAGTAGGGTCTGCTTGGTCGAGTAGGTAGTTGTTTGGTCAAGTAGGTAGCTGCTCGGTCGAGTTTTCACTCTGCTCGGCCGAGTAGGTGGCTGCTCGGTCGAGTAGGTGGTCGAAAACAGATTTCAGCACTGCAACAATAACTTGTAGAAATTTTCTAGAGCTCATCCGACCTTCGATTGGCGTATTCTTTGTGGTATTGGAACCGTCTTGAAGTCTACTATCTGGAAAAAATATCAGAAAAATACTGAAAAATCTCAGGTGATAGCAGATCGAAAAAGAGTGCACGGCTATCCTGTTTCCAGCACTTTGGGTCGCTCGATTCCTTCATCGCATCATAGCTCGATCGAGTTACCTGGAATCCATGAATCATGGTATTATAGAACCATGCTTTCTTTATTCTCCTCTTCTTCGTCCATTCTCTCTTGCCCCTTCCTTGCTCCCCAGCAGCTTTAAATCATGGAACGCGACGCCGCAGGAGTTCCGTTGTCGAAGCACGCGCTCTCTCCTCCAATATACTCCAAATCGCTCGATATTTCCTGAAATGCAAAAGAACGCTCTTAAAGTACAATAGTTCCAATTATGAGCGTAAAGGCGTATGAAATATATAATTGAGCAATCATTTTGACATGTAATCATATAGATTAAATGTGGAATATAATGACACATCAAAATCCCCCAAGCTTGCCTCTTACTCGTCCTCAAGAAAGACTAGTAAGAAGCTAAAACGGGAGAGAGATACAATGGAGATGTGAGGTGGTGGTGTGTAATGAAGACAAGGGGTTCAATCTTAAATTAAGAAAATATAAGAACCCAAGGTATGCAGGATCTCGTGAACACGTCAATATGAAATTAGAACACATATACACAACAAATACTTAAATCTCGCTCAAATTAAAATAACGTGGATTTTGATAAATGTAATGAACGGGATAAGTGATAAAATGAGAGTAGAGTTATATCATATCATAGTTTATCATGCAATATACTAAGTTCACAGAAATGAAACCAATGTCCACAACTCATTCTCTAAGCAGTATAATATGTCATGATCAAACGTTTTCAAGCATGCGTGGTATTTTGTTATGCTTCATGGAATGAATTTAGCAAATTCAATTAAGGTAAGGCATCACCACACTACGACCATTTCAAAACTCCTAGAACCCATCAACTTTGACATGTCATTGTTCTATATAGAAATGGAGATAAGGATATGGGATTTTTTGTACTTTTATATTGTTTTTGGCTATACAAATATTTCATATACGTTTTTCTTTCTTTATATACACGAGATAACTCAATATATATAAAAAGCGGCCTATGCATCCCAGACCAGACGGTCTTAGGGCATTGGGTTACGAAGAACCCATATGGCCTTTTATTCAGGATATTTGTCTGATTTTTGCATTATTGGGATTTTTGCAAACTCATGTAAACGCGATGGAATACAAAACATGATCAAAGGTCATTTATTGGCTATTCACAAAAGAAAAAGAAAAAGCATAGAATCTAGACATGGCTCGGTTTTAGGTATCCTAATCATCACTACCTTGGTTGTCGTGGAGTTGTCCTATCTCTTTTGAATCACTAAACATCCATGAAGCAATAGAATAATCAATCAAATCATGCAAACGTCAAATGATTTTCAGATTTGATTCATTCATTTTTTAGCTTAACTGTTTCGAGAATATGGTTGTGAAACTATGGATTCTACTATGAAAAAGAATATTAACAAAGATACTCTAATCACAGAATCAAACTTTAATCTAACAGATATCAGAGTTCATAAAAAAATAAATCCACGATATTTCATAAAAATGATGCATATAAGACATAAATATAGAAGTGAACATGGTTCAAATGGAAATTTCGAAGTGTGTTTCACGATGCAGCGAAGTGCGTGCACTATGCACTCCCCCAAGCTTAAACGTCACATTGTCCTTAATGTGTGTATGATATAAATAGAGGACAACGACAAGATAGAGGGGGGCCACTCAACAAAATAGTCTCTCTCCCTCAAGCTTAAACATCACATAAAAATTGGGGAGAGAAGCGAAATAAGTGTCAAATACAAAGGTGGACATGGATGATAAATAGTGGGTTGGGTGCAAAAGATAATTGAGCCATCATATGGGATGAATTTATTAAACTAAGAAAGCATATAAAATCATATACGGTCCTCTCGCTGCCAAGAGGATTCGTGATTATTGAAAGCATAAAATACTACACTACTGGATTGATATAACCTATAGCATAAGGCGGATCCAGTATCGTTGCTGGTGCAGGAAACTGCTCCAACTGCTCCTTCCATGGCTCTGCCAAACGTGTGTGTCCACGGGCTCTATCAGACTCCAGCAATGCGGCTCCCAGCACCTCTTCAAGGACTCCGCCTGTACCCTACAAGAGATAAGCCGCATCAATCTGATGTGGATAATTCTTCCTCAGAATAATTGTATTCCAAAGAGGGTCATCAATATAAGTATTTAAAATTAAAGACGGTTGACAACACTTCCCTGGAAATAAATCTCCACTCTCGTGCACCATGATGTATCCATATTTTCCATCATTTTCATATCATTATCTCATCGCATCGCATATCATTTTCGCATCCAAATCCCACTTTTTACTACGATTTTGCATTTCTGACGATATTCTTGAGTTTCGTAGTGTTTCGTGAATTTTCAGGGATTTTGGAGCGATTTGGACCCCCGCTTGGGTATGGACTCATCCTACGTGCTCATAAGCTCGTTGGCGGGGCTCTGGAGGAGTTTACCGCACTTTCGGAGCCATTGGAGGAGAGAAGAGGGAGAGAGAGCAGAGAGAGAAGCCCAGGAGCTGCTACAGCATTTCCCAGAAAATGCTCGGTCCGAGCAGCTCAGCTGCTCGGACCGAGCCATATCAATTACAGCAGCGACGGATACGGGCAGACTCGGACCGAGCAGATCATCTGCTTGGTCGAGTCGCCTCAGATTACACAGCCTGAGCAGCGCCCGAGTAGAGCCCGAGTATCAGACTGAGTCGACCTACTCGGATCGAGCAGAGATCTACTCGGTCCGGGTAGGACGATTTCAAATTCTCCAAGCAGCCGAACAGCTCACTTACCCGGGCCGAGCCACTGACCGAGCAGAAGCTGCTCGATCGAGTCACCTACTCGGTCGGCTATTCCAGAGGCATTTCTGGAATGATTTGGATGCGCCGTGATGCGCGCAATTTGGGGAGCGACTGAAGCTGGCGATCTGGGGCGGCTGTGAGGGGACTGCCATTTTAGACTTCGATTACGAAAAATTTAGGAATTTTTTTAGACGGAGCTCTGGGCGATTCTTTGTACGGATTTTTGGAGTTATTTTTTGTAGAAATTTTTGGATTAAATAGCGGAGAGTATTACTCTTGTTCTTGTCTACGTTTGCTATTGGAATTTGGATTTTTCTTTGGCTATTGTTCGTCTATTCTCGCTGTAAGTTTCTGAACCCTAATCTCTCGATTACTAAAATGTTTTCTTCCGTGGAATTGGTGTTTTTGCGCATTTCTATAGCCATGAGTGAGTAGATTCTTTCTAGGGTTGATGGGTTAGCCCTAGGATCCTTGGGGGAAAATGTAGATCTGGATCCCTACGTTGAATTGGGGATTTAGGGTTGTATTTCGGTAGATCCTACCGAATCCGTAGATAACCCGTACTGAGATCTTGCCCACGGTCTGTAGAATTGATGTGCTTAAGGGGTATCTAGGGATTCGAATAATGAAATTGTTGGATCCAACCAAGGCACGTGACCATGCCCGACTCGCGCCTTGAGGGGATCCATCGACGAACTATACCACTACGTTGACGGCTACCGCCATTGCGTCAACGAGAGCCACCGAAATACCCAGCAATTCTAACCCACGAGAGTGGTACGAATTGGGGGATTAATTTACTAGGCCTAATAAAATGTGAGGATCCTATCCTAACATCAACCCCCAACGATCCTAGTGGCGATCCCTAAAGCCCTAGTCCTCTTTTAGTGATATTACCACAACAACAACCAACCCAAATCTGTTCCCCCGATAGCTATCTCACTTCTACACTTAAAAATAGACTGAGAATCTATTGGCACTATCACCGTCCTTGTGGGATCCGACATCTTATATACTATTACTCGACACCGTCTGCTTGCGGATTGAGCTCGACATCGTAGCCTAGGGGCCATACCACGCCTGGCAATCGTGACACCGCCAGGTGGAACCTAGGTATAGGTTACGGGTGCGTCAAGTTTTTGGCGCCGTTGCCGGGGATGGCAATAGTGTTTTATCTCAGTTTGTTTTTATTTTTTGGAGTTTGCTAGCATTCCGTCCATTTCTTACCTTTCCACCATTTTCATTCTCTTTCTATTTTATCTGCCTTGCCACTAACATCTTCCTATAGCTAGCGATTATCTGCTTACCATTCAGGCATAATGGATATGGTAATGCAAGTGCAGTGGACCTGTGATTCTGATAGCGACTTAGAGGAGTTCAGTCTCTCTCCTTATCATTTACACGGCTTCCAAGACTCGCGCATGGACGAGTCCACGGTTGAATGCGCGGCTAGAGAACTGATCGATGTAGTTCGATTTATTGGTTCAAGAACCTACGTTACAGGTAATGCAAATCAGCAACTAGTCATGGATCATTTAATGAACCAGGTTTTTAATGCAGGTACAATTGAAGATGATATTCGAGTAAGCTTTGAAGAGAACGTGATGCTCCTTTAAACCATTGAGTCCCCACCTGTTGATGCATATTGGGTAGAGGCTCATCAATCAAAGTCACTACACAATTCTCAGATGCTTGAGATATTAGAGAGTGTGGTAGCTGACATATGGGCCCATGGCCCGGTTGATTCCATACAGACGACCCAGCTATGCAAGAGCTCTCAGTCTTTATTGCAAACACTTTCTATGATGCGGACGCCCTGGATGGCATCACCGTAGCTGATGGAGTCTACGTACGGTATGAGGGAGAAACACTACGCTTCTATAACGACATCCCTCTGCAGATTTCAGCATATGAAGAACATGCCTAAGAAGAGTACCTAAATCCACCACCATCGCAAAACCACACCAACCAGGGAAGTACTCCCAACTTTACGCTTGATAGCGAACACATACCTGAAAACCTTGCTTCTGTTGACAGGTGCGTTACGGGAGCGAAACCTGTAGACATGTGCCTCGACGCACCGTCATCTCCCTGCTCCTCCTATGAATCCGCGAATGAAGAGTTTTCACCCTCTGAACCCGAGATTGAGGATGCGTCATTCTCACAAGCAAGAGATGCCGGGGGTATAGCGCCCCCTCAGGTAGAATTAAAACCCCTCCCCGCTAATTTGAAATATGCTTTTCTGGGGAATGATTCCACCTATCCTGTTATTGTGAATGCGGCCCTCACGGAACCCCAATTAGAAAGCCTGCTAAAAATCCTTAGGTCTTAAAGAAAAGTGATAGGGTATAATATCTCTGACCTGAAGGGTATCAGTGAGACCATATGTACATATAGGATTCACCTAGAGGACAAGGATGCCACCTCCATTGAGCCTCAAAGGCGGTTGAACCCCAACATGAAAGAGGTGGTGAAAAAGGAGGTCCTGAAACTTTTAGAGGCTGACATCATCTATCCCATTTCCGATAGTAAATGGGTTAGTCCCATGCAGGTTGTCCCTAAAAAAGGGGGCATGACAGTCATAAAAAATGAAAAAGACGAATTAATCTCCACTAGGACTGTCACCGGGTGGCGCATGTGTATCGATTACAGGAAACTGAACAAAGACACCAGGAAGGACCATTACCCTCTGCCCTTCATAGACCATATGCTCGAGCGCTTAGCTAAGCATAAATACTTCTGCTACTTAGACGGATACTCCAGATTTTTCCAAATCCCGTTGCATCGGGAAGACCAAGAAAAAATGACGTTCACATGTCCTTACGGCACCTTCGCTTATCGAAGAATGCCGTTTGGGCTGTGTAATGCACCTGCCACATTTCAAAGGTGTATGACGTCTATTTTCTCGGACTTTATCGAGAATATAATGGAGGTCTTCATGGACGACTTTTCCGTCTATGGCACCGAGTTTGATAGTTGCTTAGCTAATTTGTCCAAGGTCTTGGAACGATGCCAAGATAATAATCTTACTTTGAATTGGGAGAAGTGCACTTCATGGTGACAAAAGGAGTGGTCCTTGGGCATGTCATTACATCTAAAGGAATTGAGGTTGAAAGGCCAAAGTAGAGGTTATCAAAAGTTTGCCGCCACCCACCAACCTCAAAGGTATCCGTGGTTTTCTGGGGCACGCCGGTTTTTACCGACGCTTTATAAAAGATTTTTTAATATTGCTCGCCCTCTCACGGAGCTCCTAGTTAAGGACGCTCCTTTTGTGTTTACTGATGCTTGTTTGCTAGCTTTCAACAGGTTAAAAGAAGCTCTCATCTCGGCGCCGATTATACAGCCACCAGACTGGAATCTGCCATTTGAGCTTATGTGTGATGCTAGTGACCAAGCGGTGGGAGTTGTGCCAAAGAAAGGAGGGGAATCTCCATGCATATACTACGTTAGCAAGACCTGTACGACGCTCAAAAGAACTACACTACCACGGAGAAAGAGCTGCTAGCCGTAGTCTATTCTATAGAGAAGTTCAGATCCAACCTTCTGGGGTCCAAGGTGATCATCCACACGGACCATGCGACGTTGAAATATCTGCTAAGTAAGAAGGATGCTAAACCACATCTAACACGGTGGATCCTTCTGCTCCAAGAATTTGACATCGAGATCAAGGACAAGACGGGAGCAGAAAACGTGGTGGAAGACCATTTGTCGCGATTGATTCAGAGGCACGGGGACAACAGCTTATTGATTGATGATTCATTCACCGGTGAACAACTTTTTGTGGCAAATACCTCTGAAGCTCCCTGGTACACCGACATAGTGAATTATTTGATGAGTGGGATAGTTCCGCATGGGTTGGCGACTTATTCAAGGAGGAAGTTCCTACATGATGCAAAAAGTTACTTCTGGGACGACCCGTATTTGTTCAGGACGTGTGCCGACGGGATCATCAGACGATGTATCCCAAAAGAAGAAGCAACTTCCATCATATCGCATTGCCATGATCAACCATGTGGTGGGTACGCAGCGGTCACCAAAACCACAGCGAAAATCTTCAAAGTGGCTTCTATTGGCCTACTATATTCAGGGATGCTAATGAATACATAAGGAAGTGCGACAGATGCTAATGAATGAAGAGGACTGGGAGATATAGCTATTTGACTGCTGGGGCATCGATTTTATGGGGCATTTTCCATCGAGCAACGGCAACAAGTATATCTTGGTTGCCGTTGATTATGTCTTGAAATGGGTGGAAGCCATAGCCACCCCGACAAACGACGCGAGGGTAGTGGCAAAAATTTTCAAGAATACTATTTTCCCTCGCTTCAGAGTCCCCCGGACGATTATAAGTGACGGAGGGATTCATTTTATCGAAAGAAAATTCGAGGCGATGATGAAAAAGTATGGGGTTCATCACAAGGTTGCCCTCGCCTACCAACCTCAAACCAGCGGCCAAGTGGAAGTATCTAATAGGTAGATAAAAAGCATCCTGGAAAAAACAGTCAGCGCCTCAAGGAAGGACTGGTCGCACAAGTTGGACAACGACCTTTGGGCTTACCGCACCGCGTTCAAAACCCCCATCGGCACAACCCCATATATGCTGGTGTATAGGAAAGCTTGCCACCCTCTGGTAGAATTAGAGCATAGAGCATATTGGGCGATAAAGAAGATGAATTTTGACTACCAAAGCGCCGCCACCCGACGAGCCCTTCATTACAATGAGTTGGACGAAATTGGGCGTCATGCTTATGAAAATGCGAAGATATACAAGGAAAGAACCAAGGCTTATCACGATAGAAATATCACAGTTGTTTGCCATGATGTCGGTGACCAGGTACTTCTAGATAACTCAAGGCTACGCCTCTTTCCCGGGAAGTTAAAATCGAGGTGGTCCGTCCCCTACAAGATAGTAAGCTTACCCCCAGGAGGCACCATTGAGCTCGAAGGAAAAAACGGAAACTTCAGGGTTAACGGTCAAAGAATTAAACATTACAAAGCTGGAGAACCTATAGGACTGGAGGAGACGTACTTGCTCGAGGGATTCCCCAACAACAACTGATAAACTAAGGGGAGTCGAGCTCACGGCTAAAAACGAGCGCTTATTGGAAGGCAACCCAATTTCTTGGTTTTTGGATCTTCTTTTTCGGCTTCTTACTCTTGTTTTATATGTTTTAGAGGTAAAATTTTGAAAACCATACAAGAATTGACGAATTACTCCCTTGTGCAGGTCAGATATGAGAGCAGACCACTATGAGGAAGGAGTACAGCAGGAGACAGCCCAGGAAGTTGGGCAGAAAAGGCACAGGTGACTCGATCGAGCAGCCCCCTGCTCGGTCGAGCAATACAGATACGGAAAAATCGAATGAGAGAGTGCAATGTCAGCTCGGTCCGAGTTGATTTTTGCTCGGCCTGAGTAGGAAACGACTCAGTCCGAGCAGCAACATACTCGGTCGAGTTTTACAGGCTCTAGAATTTGAGGAGAAAACGTCACTCTGCCAACCCGGACAGATTTTTATCGGCTCGGCCTGAGTAAGCTGTGACTCGACTGAGCAGCCATTCTACTCAGTCGAGTATTACATGCTCTAGAATTTGAGAAAACATCACTATGCCAACCCGGACGATAATTATCGACTTGGCCTGAGCATAAGGTGACTCGACCGAGCAGTTCCCTGCTTGACCGAGCTAGCCGAAGGTGTATCCCACACTTTTTCGCAGCTAACTCGACCAAGCACCCAGTTTACTCGGCCCGGGTCATCCCAATCTCTAACTTACTCGACCGAGCAACTGTGTTGCTCGGTCTGAGTCAAGCCGTGCTGCTGTTCGGGTTGCTGCGCCTCATGATCGGCCTGATTTCGCTCTTTTAAATGCCGAATCCTATTCGACAACACTCTCTCTGCTCGGCCAAACCCTTCTTCCCTCCTTGCAGCCGTCACTATCTCTCTTGGAGCCGTTCCTTCTCTCCACAAGGCCGCCTCCCATCGTTCAACATTCAACCGAGCACTGTTCAAAAATTGAATATGTTGTTTCTCTTGTTTAAATCTACTGACGTTCTCCTTGTTCCTCTTTCAGGTTTGAATTGCCAACGCCAAAAGATATTCTTTTTGAAAAACTTGGGGATAATCCAGATTAGCGACAATCACGACACCGAAACAAATCGCCACCTCCTTCTAGTCAGGTAAACTCGCCCCATATCTGCTTTACATAGTACATCATTATTCTCCTCCACCTACACAATGCCTCCACGCCGTGCTAGACCCGCCAACACTGGCACATCCAATCCTAGGCCTACCTGGCGCACGCGTCGCACGCGCTCGCCCACTCGAGCCAACACCATCGCCGAATCACCCACCACCGCCCCTACACCGCCCACCGCCTCACGTCCTGCTGGCCCCCTTTACATTGGCGACGTCGAGTACGAGGTTACATTCAGTGACGATGACCAAGCTGACCGGTTCAGCGCCATGATCATACTAGTAGAATATGGTGGTCCGATGACTCAAGAGTCGGTCGAGTGTGACCTGCCCTTCCTCCAGAGCCTCTTACGTCACATTCAAACTGACCCACCACATGATTTCCAGCGGGACTTTCCACCCACTACCCCGGGTCCATAGCAGAGGGACCCATCACCACCCACAGAGGGTGGTGCCTCTGCTTGATGTAGTCTGTACCCTCTTTTGACTCCCCCATATTTTCGTGCCTATCTGTCTTTTCGGGGCCCTACTTTTTCATAGCTTGGGGGAGGACTCACCCATGCATCATTTCATATATTGCATTGCATCATATCATATTTTTTATTTTTATTTCCTTTTTCTTTTATTACATAGTTTTTACTTTATTTCCTCACCCACACCACCCCTTTAGCATCATCTCCCGCTCACGAGCGTTTTCTTATCAGTGAGGACACTGCTAGGTTTAGCTTGGGGGATGAGCGCTACCGCTTTATTTTCAATTTTTTACATTTTCCTCCCTTATTTTTAGTTTTTATTTCACTTTTTCACCACTTTCCCGCCTCGTTTTATTTTTTCTCATTTTGCATCATATTTTCTGTTTTTCTCCATGCACGCATATCTTTTTTATCTATTTTCCCTTTTTCTCTGTTTCTTTTTATTTTTGCTAAGGATGGTCCACATGATGATATCTCTCTAGTCTTTATTAGTTTTTTGCGATGCTCATTTTTGATGATATGCTATTAGGGTGAATTTTGGTTTTATTATTTATATGCATGCTTTGATGATCTATCTGATGTAATACCTAAAATAAATTGAAAATAGATTGCATGAACTAGTATATGGTATGATTTATGTTGGGAAACGCACCCAGGTTCACGCATCACTAGAACACTTGGAGCACCTGCTTTCCTTATCTTATTCACTTCTGTTTGCATGCCTGCTGATACCGTGATTATTACTGCTTGCCTTTTCAATATTCATTTAGAGAAGTGAAAATATCCATGCTTTATATGAGTTTAGTTAGGGGTTTATTTTATCAAATTGATGTGCACCCTCTTATGAATGAACCGAGAGTCCCATTATTTTCCTTCTTCACATATCTATTTTATATCTCTACATATCAGTTGGTTGCACCCCCATAGCTATCTTTACAGCATCCTACTTCCCAATCCCAAAAAGAAAAGTATAGCTTCTATTGGAAAAAAAAGAAAAAAAAGAAAGAAAAGAAAAAAATGTGTATATATTCAAATCTGAAAAAGAAAAGAAAAAGAAGAAAATGAATAAATAATGTCTTGTATTATTTCATTAGAAGCTATTATTTATTCTGGGAAGAAAAGATATAATTTCCCGATCATTTTCCTTGATGCGACGCCTCAAGCTAAGCTGGGGGGAGGGGGGTAAACCAACTGATTATATGAGTGAGCTTGACATTAGAGTGGAGACGGTGCACATCGGAGAGATTTTATAAAACCTAAACTTTACGAATTACTTTAGTCTTGGAGATTTTTCACGTATCGAAATGAATATCTGAATGGCATGATTTTCTATTCTCCATTGCATGTTGTGTGATTCTCTTATGCTCCTTGTGTATCTGTGATTGAAAAGGGCGTTGCCAACTCCTTTATACTAGACTCTAGGGATTGCATGAGATTGATATGAATTGACGGTGTTATTTCAGTAGATTCCTGTTCTTTGCCCGCACTGCACGTCATATGATATATAAAGCTAGAAATTACCAATAGCATGTATGTTTAGCACTCAGAGCATCGTGATATACTATTTGGGCCTGAGATCTGACCGATCATCCTTAGCACTTTCCCCTTACTTCTCTCTCTTTTGTTTTTCATTCCTTTCTATTTTCATTTTCCTATTTTCATTTTGTTTTCCTCCCGGTGTATCGATTATTCGTCTTCCTCGAGGACGAGTAAGAGGTAAGCTTAGGGGATTTTGATGTGTCCATATTTTTCATCATTTTTATATCATTATCTCATCGTATCGCATATCATTTTCGCATCCAAATCCCACTTTTTACTACGATTTTCGAGTTTCGTAGTGTTTCGTGAATTTTCAGGGATTTTGGAGCGATTTGGACCCCCGCTTGGGTATGGACACATCCGACGTGCTCATGAGCTCGTTGGCGGGGCTCTGGAGGAGTTTGCCGCACTTTCGGAGCCATTGGAGGAGAGAAGAGGGAGAGAGAGCAGAGAGAGAAGCCCATGAGCTGCTGCAGCATTTCCCAGAAAATGCTCGGTCTGAGCAGCTCAGCTGCTCGGACCGAGCCATATCAATTATAGCAACGACGGATACGGGCAGACTCGGACCGAGCAGCTCATCTGCTCGGTCGAGTCACCTCAGATTACACAGCCTAAGCAGCGCCTGAGTAGAGCCTGAGTATCAGACCGAGTCGAGCCTACTCGGACCGAGCAGAGATCTACTCGGTCTGGGTAGGACAATTTCAAATTCTCCAAGCAGCCGAGCAGCTTACTTACCCGGGCCGAGCCACTGACCAAGCAGAAGCTGCTCGACCGAGTCACCTACTCGGTCGGCTATTCCAGGGGCATTTCTGGAATGATTTGAATGCGCCGTGATGCGCGCGATTTGGGGAGCGACTGAAGATGGCGATCTGGGGCGGCTGTGAGGGGACTGCCATTTTAGACTTCGATTACGAAAAATTTAGGAAATGTTTTAGAGGGAGCTCTGGGCGATTCTTTGGACGGATTTTTGGAGTTATTTTTGTAGCAATTTTTTGATTAAACGGCGGAGATTATTACTCTTGTTCTTGTCTACGTTTGCTATTGGAATTTGGATTTTTCTTTGGCTATTGTTCGTCTATTCTCGCTGTAAGTTTCTGAACCCTAATCTCTCGATTACTAAAATGTTTTCTTCCGTGGAATTGGTGTTTTTGTGCGTTTCTATAGCCATGAGTGAGTAGATTCTTTATAGGGTTGATGGGTTAGCCCTAGGATCCTAGGGGAAAATGTAGATCTGGATCCCTACGTTGAATTGGGGATTTAGGGTAGTATTTTGGTAGATCCTACCGAATCCGTAGATAACCCGTACTGAGATCATGCCCACGGTCTGTGAAATTGATGTGCTTAAGGGGTATCTAGGGATTCGAATAGGGAAATCGTTGGATCCAACCAAGGCACGTGACCATGCCCGGCTCGCGCCTTGAGGGGATCCATCGACGAACTATACCACTACGTTGACGGCTACCGCCATTGCGTCAACGAGAGCCACCGAAATATCCCGCAATTCTAACCCACGAGAGTGGTACAAATTGGAGATTAATTCCATAGGCCTAATGAAATGTGAGGATCCTATCCTAACATCAACCCCCGACGATCCTAGTGGCGATCCCTAAAGCCCTAGTCCTCTTTTATTGATATTACCACAACAACAACCAACCCAAATCTGTTCCCTGACAGCTATCTCACTTCTACACTTAAAAATAGACTGAGAATCTATTGGCACTATCACCGTCCCTGTGGGATCTGATATCTTATATACTATTACTCGACACCGTCTGCTTGCGGATTGAGCTCGAAATCATAGCCTAGGGGCCATACCACGCCTGGCGATCGTGACACCGCCAGGTGGAACCTAGGTGTAGGTTACGGGTGCGTCACACAATGTCAATCAGCTCCTCGTTGTTTGCATCAGGTTGTTCAGGTAGCTTTGGCATATAAGCGTGGGTCTCATCAGGAAACTCCTCATCATCGTCAGACTCGTCCCAGCGCACCTCCTGATCATTTTCAATATCATCCATGGGTGCTAACTCCTCCCTCTCCTCCTCGTATACGTCCCATCGTAGCTCTTGATCATATGTATGTGTATCCTGCAAAAGACGCAATGAGTCATCAAAATCTGAATCATAAAAAACATCATACATGGGAGGGGAATCAAATGTAAGAAACGAGGGGGTAGAGAGATGTCCCTGAATGGGAGCCATAAGCTCTATGGGATAGTCCTCGGTATCAGTGGAAGGGTGGGCCTCTAAGGGATGTTCAGCCTCTGTAGAAAATGGAGGTGGTTGTGATAGCTCAAAAGGAGGTGGGTAATGCTCGGGATCCTCATGAATGTCTGTGTCCTCGTCCCAGTGCACGACCTCCTCAATGATAAGCTCTGCCTCCACATGTAAGGCCTCCTCAAAAGCATGCTCTGGCTCATGTGGTGGCAAGGGGGAGCGACGATGGCACAAGTTGACTCCTCAGTACTAGGTGCTGTGGTCTCATCGGAGGTGGCAATATCAAAGCACATAATACCTCCCCCAAGCTGAACGTGGACATCCTCCTCAGGCTCCTCAGGTATAGAATGTAATGTAAACTTCATCTTCTCCTTTTTATGCCTCCTTCTTCGTTTTTGTCCTGGAGCTCGAGGCACCCGATTGCATGGCTTGTCCTTCTCAATAGTAGGTGCAGGTGGTACTGTGAGCTCAGGTATCTGGTAAGGAGACAAGCAGGACGCTAAAATATCCTCAGGCTCTCTAGGTATGGAAGTGAATGTGTCGCCCTTGGATGCATCGTATATGTCAGCCGGTGCGAGATAGATACCATCAACATCTTCTCCATCTGAATTATCCATCCACTCATCATATGAACTAGCTGTATCGGTGGGTGGGGGAGCGACAAAGGTGCAAACTGGATCTACAGTAGCACCTCCCAAGTGTCTCATTACACTTCTCTCATTAGAAGTAGATGCATCCGTGTTTGGTACCATTGTCTCCTCAGAGGTGGAAGTATCAATGTCCTCAGTCTCTCCCTCGAGCTCATAATATGAAAGGTATTTGTTGATTTCGTCCATATCTTTCTGCCATCGATCATGTGACTCATTCAGTATAGCAATGACTGCCGTGCACTCCTCAACCTGTGCCATAAACGCATTGAATGAATTGAGACGATGGTCAGGACTCAAGCGATAGACACAGCTTTCATAGAGCATGTGTCCCTCCTTGTCACAAGACTCACAGTAGGCATAGCACTCTGAATATTGATCATATCCTTCCATCTGATAGTATGGGTCCTGTGAATAATATTCGCATTCTACATTGGGGCCGCATACTGTGCCGAATAATCATTGCCTGAATAATGCCAAGATTGATACATTTTACCTGAATAGTCAAAAAAACATCCTGGAAAAGAGAGATAATGATAAAACAGGTGGTGGGAAAAATTTCTCTCTCTGTTTTTTTTGTTTTTTTTGTTTTTGTTTTTGATTTTGATTTTGATTTTGTTTTTGTTTTTGTTTTTGTGTTGTTTTTGTTTTTGTTTCTTTTTAATGCAATCTAATCAACCTAATTGTGGTAAATAGATAATATGGTGGAACGCCTCCCTGGCAATGGCACCGTAAACTTGATGCGTCTGAAACGTAACCCTAGAGCAACCTTGTTATGGTGTGAATTACACGGAGATAAATCCCCGGCAATGGCACCATAAACTTGATCGGTCCGGAATTAACTCCGAAACGATGTCGTTTACCGCAAGCACACGGTATAGTGGTGAGCAGGTATCGAACACCGGGAAGTGGTGCTATACTACCTATCTACTCCTAGGTTAAGTTAGACTTGCAGGTTTATTGGTAGATGTGGATTTTGGAGTGTCGTAATGGTGATGGATGCGATAGTCGTGTCACTCGATGTCGCAAACAAAGGACTCCACACAAAGAAAGAACGAAAAGACTAGGGCTTTAGGACTCGCCACTAGGACCGTCGGATGTCGATGCTTGGTTAGGACTCTTACATTGCATTGGTTTTGTAGGGATTGTCGCATCTAAAATGTAGAATTCATGGTTCTAAGCACCATGAATCTAACGTATCACATTAACCCGTAGGCGCACACGATACGTGCATTAAGAATCGACAATATTCACGCCACTCTCGTGGACGGAATGATATCAGCTCACGCCGCTCTCGTGAGTTAGAGCTTCAGTGTATTTTGGTGACTCTTATTAAAGTAATGGCGGTAGCCGTCAATTAGTAATATAGTTCGTCGGTGGATCCCATCAAGACACGAGCCTGGCATGGTCACGTGTCCCAATTGAATCCACTAACTCCCTAATTAAGCCTATAGGATACTCTTTAAGCTAATCGATTCCGCCGACCGTGGGCACGATCTCAGTATGAGTTCTACTACAAACTTTGCAAGATCGACCAAAATACTCTCCATTTATACCAACGCACCATAAAAATCCCAACTTTACATCTAAATCCTAAAATCCTAGGGCTAATCCATTAGCCCTAGATAGAAATACTCATGTGTCATAGGAAAAGCAATAGAAGATTCGATAATAGCAAGAGAATTCATCATAGCATGCATCAAAAAGATATTCAATGAGAAATTACAAAGAAATAACAATGGAATTAAAGAGGACAAAATTACTTATCTTGATACAAGGGAGGGGCCTATGGCGTAGCCTAACCCTAGAAGATCGTCTCCCCAATCTCTCTAAAAAAGGTCTAAGCTCCAAAAGGTCTCCCTCTAATGACGGCCACCAGTCCAATATTTATTCCCCCTAAAACCCTAGCAAACAACCCAAAAAAACCCCCTGAAAATCGTGCCCAAAGCCAAATCTAGACGCAACTTAAGTTCTAGGCCCGTGGCGATTCGGGTCGAGTAGCCCCCTGCTCGGTCGAGTCGTCAGGAAGTCCGGATTCTTCTCCCAAAAACGTTGCTCTGCCTGATCAGACTGAGTAGGATCTGCACGGTCGAGTTGGTAGCTGCTCGGTCGAGTTGGTAGCTGCTCGGTCGAGTCGTCAGGACGTCCAGATTCATCCCCCAAAACCACGCTCTGCCTGCTCGGACCGAGTAGGGTCTGTTCGGTCGAGTAAGTAATTGCTCGGTCGAGTTGTCACTCTGCTCGGTCGAGTAGGTGGTCGAAAACAGATTTCAGCACTGCAGCATCAGCTTGCAGAAATTTTCTAGAGCTCATCCGACCTCCATTGGTGCATTTTTAGTGGTGTTGGAACCGTCATGAAGTCTACTTGGTTGACTCGGAAAACGTGCAAGTGCACGCCTTCCGCTCCCAAGCGTAGGAGCGTCAATGCAATATAAAAATAACCGGTGAGTACCGGGTCGGATCACAGGGACAAGTCGTTCTACGTTCACAAAATCTGATCGATAAAGAAAATTAAAGTGTGTTACAACTACCTAAACTAACGGTGGAAGTGTGAAAATCGTGGTGAAAAACGTGAAGTGAAACTAAAAATCCTAACCTATATTGGTAGGGTTAGAGAGCCAAAGGGGATTTAGGATGGCAAGGCGGGAGAGCATGGGTTGTGGGTTCACTGGAATTGGTGTTAATTAAGCTCTAATTACCCCCGTATAACACAATTGATTTTCCGGCTAAGGACACTCAATCGGAAAGTTTAGCATTCAAGAACACAATATTTGCAATATGGATGGACGGATTATCATGGCACTAATCAAATTTGGAGCATGGATTCATCTCGAATTGTGCCCTCTCGGGACTTAACCAATTAAATTTGTGCAATAATAATCTCCATCAATAACATTTAAAATTGGGCAAGAGGGAAATTAGGGCTAACATTGACATCCAACATCAAGAATCACATCCCAAGCATTTTACACTACTCAATCATCTTGAAACACAAGTTTGAATTTTCATTCAATATTAACTCAATATCCATTACAAAAGAGAGATGCAAAAATACAAGGAGGAAGAGGAAATTTTTCACCCAAAGTCTCCCCAAATGAGCTTCCCTCTACCAATTTGCGCCTCCACCAAGCTTCTCCACCATCCCCATGGCCTCCAAACTCCTCCCTAGCCTCTTGGGGAAGAAGGAACCCTCCTTGGCCCTAAAAACCGCTTCTGGAACAGTAAAAACGAAGAAGACCCCTCTGATTTCGCACAGCAGGTCACCTTAACCCATTCGGGTCGGATCTCTGGGGGGCGGGCGCCCGCTGCCCGCCCCCGCATCAGCTTAGCGCGCGCCTGCGCTTGGGCGGGCCAACGGCCCGCTCAAAAAAATCCCCGCCCGCAATTAAGCGGGCGGGCTCTCTGCTCGTGAAAACGACGAGCGGGCCGGCGCTGGGCCGGCCCGCTGTCGTTTGTATTTTTTTTTTTTATTAAATTTTTGCGCGCGCCTGCGAGCAAATGCGGAGCGGGCCGGCCCGCTTAATTGCGGGCGGGGATTTTTTTGAGCGGGCCGTTGGCCCGCCCAAGCGCAGGCGCGCGCTAAGCTGATGCGGGGGCGGGCAGCGGGCGCCCGCCCCCCAGAGATCCGACCCGAATGGGTTAAGGTGACCTGCTGTGCGAAATCAGAGGGGTCTTCTTCGTTTTTACTGTTCCAGAAGCGGTTTTTAGGGCCAAGGAGGGTTCCTTCTTCCCCAAGAGGCTAGGGAGGAGTTTGGAGGCCATGGGGATGGTGGAGAAGCTTGGTGGAGGCGCAAATTGGTAGAGGGAAGCTCATTTGGGGAGACTTTGGGTGAAAAATTTCCTCTTCCTCCTTGTATTTTTGCATCTCTCTTTTGTAATGGATATTGAGTTAATATTGAATGAAAATTCAAACTTGTGTTTCAAGATGATTGAGTAGTGTAAAATGCTTGGGATGTGATTCTTGATGTTGGATGTTAATGTTAGCCCTAATTTCCCTCTTGCCCAATTTTAAATGTTATTGATGGAGATTATTATTGCACAAATTTAATTGGTTAAGTCCCGAGAGGGCACAATTCGAGATGAATCCATGCTCCAAATTTGATTAGTGCCATGATAATCCGTCCATCCATATTGCAAATATTGTGTTCTTGAATGCTAAACTTTCCGATTGAGTGTCCTTAGCCGGAAAATCAATTGTGTTATACGGGGGTAATTAGGGCTTAATTAACACCAATTCCAGTGAACCCACAACCCATGCTCTCCCGCCTTGCCATCCTAAATCCCCTTTGGCTCTCTAACCCTACCAATATAGGTTAGGATTTTTAGTTTCACTTCACGTTTTTCACCACGATTTTCACACTTCCACCGTTAGTTTAGGTAGTTGTAACACACTTTAATTTTCTTTATCGATCAGATTTTGTGAACGTAGAACGACTTGTCCCTGTGATCCGACCCGGTACTCACCGGTTATTTTTATATTGCATTGACGCTCCTACGCTTGGGAGCGGAAGGCGTGCACTTGCACGTTTTCCGAGTCAACCAATTGGCGCCGTTGCCGGGGACAACGGTTTCTAGTAGTAGCAATTTTTGATTGATTTTGAAACTTTTAGTGTGATACTTCTATCTCTTAGTGTGTGTCTTTTTATTTGTTTATTTTCCATTTTTTGAGTCTTTTGGTTGTTTATTTTCATTTTCTTCGAAATTTTTTTTAAAAAAACATGGCATCATCTTCAGATTTTTCGGAATTTGATTTGGAGGATATCCCACCCCCGCCATACTTTCATGGCACGGAGTGGGAGAACCCTCACTTACATATTAAAAATTTTGAAGATTGGATGCATTCATGTCTTGGTGGGAATATTGATGATGATTGCATATATTTTAGATTTTTTCCCTCTTCGTTACTTGATGATGCTAGATTGTGGTTTGATTCTTTGTCTCTGGACTCACATTTTACTTGGTTGTCATTTCAGGCTGAGTTTCTCCGGGTATTTTTGCCTATCTTTTTGGAGCAGGTACATGGGCGGCAGGCCATGGAGCATGTAGCGAGCTTTATCCAGGCTGAGTGGGAGGCCTACCATCAGGCTTGGCAGAGGTTCACGGATTTGGTGCTTGCGTGCCCACACCAGAGCTTTCACGAGGATCATCTTCTGCAGATCTTCTACACAGGGTTATCGCCATCTGGGCGAGATTTGGTGCAGATGAGCTGCGGTGGAGAGTTCTTTGATTATTCGACAGAGGATTCTTGGTCGTACCTGAGAGACCTTGCAGAGTGGGAGCAGACTGAGCCATCTGGGGAGCCGTCACTTGGATATGAGGATGATGGCCAGTCCCAGCTTCCACTTCAGGACGCAGAGCTGCAGGTCCAGTGCCAGCCTGAGGAGCCAGCTGAGGGCTCATTCCAGTGCGACCCTATGGATTATCTAGAGAGACCTGTGAAGAGGGTGCATTGGGGCCAAGTAGAAGAGTTTGAGCATATATATATTGAGGAGTCAGAGGAGACAGATGACAGAGTGCGTGTCGACCACGACGGTGACACGATGCATTTTCATTTTGAGGTTGAGGATGAAGCGGATGTGCATGATGGCCGAGAGCAGATTGAGGACACCATGGGGCCTGAGCCACATTCCACTTCAGAGTTAGCTTCGCAGGTCGAGGCGGTTGAGTATTTTGGGAGGACGACTGAGATGAGCTATTTCTGGGATGGCGAGGATGATGCGTGCTTGGATTTGCCCAAGACGTGTCTACCTCCAGTCCTATCACAGATGTCACTTCCCTCGCCTCAGGATGCGCACTTGCCAGTCATCGTGGAGGTTTGTGAGGAGTAGTTATCAGATGTGGGGAGTGCCGCAGAGATCGTTGATGTTGATATGGATGTCGAGGAGGATGATAGCGACGGGGATTGCGAGATGGTTTACGTTGAGCCTGAGCCGTCGTCTCCTCCAGATTCTCTTCTGCAGCCGCTTCCCACTCCTCCTGAGGTAGCGTATCGTGCCACACCTAGCACCGTTATTAAGGGAAGTTTCCACCATCTCATGCCTTGCATATCTGAAGCCCAAATTGCACTTCCACATATTTTTGCTTCAGATTGTCGTCCATTGCATTTACATTCTTT
>CM061134.1:72776787-72805799 GCA_030789695.1 Scilla litardierei | reverse complement strand
AATTATGGAATGAAAGGCTACAGAACTTACTCCTTTCTACGTGTGATTAAAGATTCTCTGGGGAAGGGTACACATCAATACTACTCTCCTTCTTTTAGCCCAAATTCAAAAGAGCAGTTCAGTTTTAAAGGAGACATTGTCAAGTATCTAGAGTGGGGGTTGATTATGAAGACAGAAATCATCAATATCCAGAACTTATATATTCAGATGGGAAGAAGTTTAATAATAGATGATAAAGTGGAACAATTTTTCTTTGTTCTGGAGGCTCCAAGATTAGAAGTCAGACATTGAGCTTGAAAGTTAATTCAGATTTCCAAGATTACCAACAGAGTGGTATGGGGCATGAGAAGGGGGGAGTAGTGTTGAATTTGAAAGTGGGGAACCGGAAGTTCTACAAAACTATTTTGAAGACCAATGATTTCTTTTACAAATTCCAAATTCCTACCCATAGGTTCTTCCACGCCCTGCTCCCTAGAATACCAGGAATTTCACTTTTATTCTTTTTTCCTTTTTTTTCCAAGTATCCTGAAGAGTGGGGATGATCAGAGAAAAAGAGAGGGAAATAAGAAACAGAACTTGCAGGACACTGCACACTTACTTGGATAGTACAAGTGAAGCTCCACTACAATATCAAAACACCCTAAGAAATAACATAAAACAACAACAACAACATTATATATATAACAAATTCCATTTATATACATAGTCCAGGTACACTACTACATATACACCGTTATTCTCCACCTCCCAAGACAACCATGTCACACCACAACTACAGCTCACACCAAGTGCTACCCCTGAAACCCAACTTCCAGTCACCACCAACCATGTTGCCCTGCTACCTGAAAAATGGGGAGAAGCACGTCAATGCGTGCCCCAGTAGGAACCAACTTGGATTTGGAACACCGTTTTAAGGTTATCAATCCACAAGGCAAGACAAGAGAAATATGGCATGTAACTAACATAATGAAAATTAAATAGCTAAACAAGAGGATCATACCTGAGGTCGAGTTACTGTAAGAAAAGGGTTAGCACTAACAATGATGCAAATGTTCACACAAACATAGGCTAAAAGGAAACTACGAGTGCCAGGTGTATAACTCAGTGTCACGCGCAAGATAGGTAAAGGGAAGGGGGAAGTACTGTCACCAGAAGGAGTAACATGCAAAAATTCTTATTTTATTATTTTATAATTGAATTAATTGGAACTTGGGTAAACTGTGTGATACCAGGACCTGGACTTCACCCCAAATTTGGGGTGAATATAGCACACATCGCAGTGGACACGAGCACTGTACGACATCGGGCCTCTCAGCTCCCCCGTCCCGGGCAGGAGTGAGGATCTCCACATAATAACACAACCTCTGTATGTCCACTCCACTTCCGATAAAGGTAAGTGGGTATAAATATCACCTCCACTCTCGGTAAAGGCGAGTGGGTATAAATATCACATATCACATAATCATTTCCCCCAACTTCTCAGCCCAGGACTCATATCCACAATTTACTCAAGTCCCACCTAAAACCCGGGTTTTGCTAACTCACCCTTATTAGAGAGGATTGAGACTTATTCACTTTATAAGTTAACATCATAAGTGACACGTTAGGAGTCATGATGGCATGTGTATGCACATATTTCCTCAGCTATCCATCATTAGACATAGGGTCATGCACTCACGTGACATGCTCTCTATCACAATACATCATCCACTCACAAATACGATGTACCCATGCCATTCAAGCCTCTAACTTCACCAATCAGCTCTGTGGCCCAACACTAATACATATACATTCCTCAAATTACCGAACATTGCCTTCATTGAGGCCTTTCATCGAACACATAACGGGCGTCATTCATATCAAGCAACACAATATCATGTACATGTGTCAAGGGCATGAACATTCATTTCACCACATAACCATATTAGGCAAGAATAATGATTGCCAATTAACCACAATTAATGAGTAAGAACAGGACTTAATGAATTCAGCTTGCTAAAATTGTAGGAAGTGACAATACATGGCCATATAACATCAATTTGCATTGAGAATTTGACAACTTGTCCTAAATGAAAGTTACATATATATTGGTCTTGGATTCACAGATAAAATTTTATGCAAAAATATTAAGTAAGTGATTTATGGTGAATTATTTGGTGCAGTCTGTCAAATCTGTTTTTCAGACAGATTTCAGGGCCTGTAAAGATTGCTGTTTTTGAGCATGTTTTAGCAAGAATTTCGAAAATTAAACATTGTGATGAAATTTTAGAAAAACTTGTTAAATTTCCAACGAGACCAAGAACATCAAATTCCATTATGTGTGCAGGTCCCGAGGTCAATTTTACTGAACTGTGTCAAGACTGAAGATCATACAGAGAGGTTGTAAAGATGGAATTTTTGCTCCTAATTTCTGAATTGAACATATATCAAAATTTATATGATTTTGGAGTAGAACTTCAATATCTATAAGAATATAATTTTTTCCGAAACATGAATCAAGCTACAGTAACCGTAATTATAACAACACACAACAGAAATTCAGAATGTCAAAAGGGGTGGTTTTGCTGAGAATTTCAAGGGGATATTCATGAAATTAAATCATGTCACATCAAGTTGACTACCCATACTACATATTAAGTGAATCATGCTATAAAAACATAGTAGCAAGAACAAATTATTGGAATTCCACATCCAAGTAATTCCTACCTCCAAAACTTGATTTTTTCCTCTTCTCCTTCTCGTCTTTTCTTCTGTACTTCCTTCTCCCTTGAAGCAAGTGTAACGACTTCTTTTCATGTATCTGGATTTAATATAATATAATTTATGTTTTGGTGGATTTTCTCCTCTTGTGTGGTTTTCGTTTCCGTAGATTTCATTTTCGATCGATTCGTCGTATTTTATCGCTTCTTCCTTAGGATCGTCGATTTCGAAGTAGGTCATTCGTGACAGACTTCACAACGGTCGTATCTAACTGTTAGATCAAGCCTAGGAGTCTTAGGAATCGATCCCGGGGCCCCGCGCTCCGTATCGGAACTTTTGGTGCTCATTAGCCTGTGTAAGAAGGGCCACCGACCGACTAGATGACGATCCAGTCGGTCGGCAATCCTTCTTGGACCGACTAGTTAGCTTTCTAAATTTCTCAGGAGTTACTGTTTATCGTTAGTCGGTCTAAGAACGTTGGTTGACCGACTAGGTTGCAAACTAGTCGGTCAGCAATGCTTCTTTAACCGACTAACACATCATCTTATTTTGTATCAGCTACTGTTTACTCTTAGTCGGTCTAAGAACGTTCTTCGACCGACTAGATTCCAAACTAGTCGGTCAGTATTTGTTCATGGACCGACTAACTCTAGAATCCTATTTTCGTTCAGGAGTTACTGTTTGCTCTTAGTCGGTCAGCGTTGGTCGACTGACCGACTAGTTGCCAAACTAGTCGGTCAGTGGTTGCTCTTTGACCGACTAACCAGTGTTAAAACCCTAATTTCTGGGCAGCCGCCAGCCCAACCTATTTAAACCCAACCCAAACGATTTCATCTTCTCCAACACGACCCAAAACCCTAAAATCTTCCCCCTTCAGCCCCCATCTTCCCCCAAGCTTCATTTCTCCATTCCAAGCCCTAAATCCATCATCCAACCCATCCATCCACTCTATCTACCTCTCATCTTCCCCAAAATCTCACCAAAACCCATCAAAATCCCCAAATCCCCCAAAACCCTAGTTTCCCCAAACTTCTCCAATCTTTTCCAGATCTGATCCTAGGGTTCCCCGGAGTGTTTCTTCCGCCTCCTCTTGGTAAGAAATCGATCTACCGTTGTTTCCTTAACCTATTTATATTTTTATGAAACCCTAATAAAATTCATGTTGTTTGTTGATTGTTCCCCCAAAACAGCGATTTCCCCCGTAGATTAGCATCCGTGAGACGAAGTGGTCGTCATCCCCGGTGCTAGGCAAGTGAAACTTGCCACTTAGGGTTTAGGCCATGTTTTAGGCCATTTGCTTGTTGTAGGCGTAAAAGAGGCTAGGCGACGAAATGATACTCGCCTAGGCGCAAATTGGGGAACTAGCTTGACAACGAAGCTAGTTCCGACATTTAGCATGTTGCACAATTACCATGTCATGTTTACTTTCCATTAACGGTACGCAAATAAATTGTCATGTCCTCGCATTCTTTAAATGTTGCTGTGATTGCGTAGCTTTGCTATGATGCATGTGTTCCTGGCACGTGACCAGAAGCGAGCATAATGAGTTGATAACCCCAACGCTCGATATATTGAATTGTGAACTAAGAATGCGAGCTCAATGTGCGGGGCAACCCCAGGCTCACTAGCTGAGTTCCATGTGCGGGGACCCCAGGCTCCATATCGTGTGGGTATTGGGTAGTGTTTAGTGCCGATCGGTCTGAAATGTTATACCATTCAGCGAAGGGCGTAAACACCTACAAAATGTGAATTGATTGAATTGATAGTAGCTTGGCTGCTCTTGTCTTGTCCTGATAAATTGTTCTCTTGTACAAATTGTCTTGCCATGTTTTAATTGTGCACTCATGATTATAACTGCCATGTCATGCATACTAAACTGCTAGGTTGCTAGTTGCCTTACTTTCAGTTTCCTTGCCCAAGTCTTTTAGACTTGCTGACATGTGCCCCTTTACTCTTTTGGGTGACACATGTTAGATCCTGAGCCCGAGTACCTTGTTGAGGACGAGGTGTTTGCTGACGCCGAGCCCGAGCTTGTGTTTGACGGGGAGTACGTGGACACTGGGGACCAGTCCTAGTGTCTTCGTTGTGTTTTACTTTTGTTGACAGTCGTTTTGTTATCGGTGCGTAGCACCTATACTATGTTATGTCGTTTCTTTGTTGGCCTTGTTCTGGGCCTTTAGACTCTTTTCTTTTAACCTGGTGGCTTTTCTGGATGTTGGACTTATGTTGATGTTGGACAATTTCATGAGATGTGAATTTTATATCAGTCTCACCTTGTGTTATTATTGTTATTCCGTTGTGGTTACAGGGACCTGCTTATATGTATTATTGACGCTTATCGGGTTTGGGGCTTCACAGCTCCACTCCCGTGCGGACCTTTTCACGTCTCGCCTCCATTTTAGGGAAGCGGGTCGTGACAGGTTTTAGTGGTGGCCCATGCAGGTCCTTCTGTAACTGCGATTTTTGGAATAGCGATAATAATATTAGAATGTCCAATAAACTAAGTTCGACGTCCGATGTCATAAGCTATGAGTCTAATCTGATTCGTTTTCTGTGTCACTAGATGGCAGGAAGACGTTTCACCCGTGGTGGGGGTAGTGGCGCGGTCCCTCATGATGAGGAGCCTGAGCGGGAACCCACCAGCGGTGAGATGATGGGATGATGCTCCAGATAATGCAGGTGCAGCAGGGCGTGCTTTTGCAAGTCCAGAATGCTCCACTTGCTCGAGCTGCCCGGGCTCTTCCGGATGCCCCTCGCTCTGAGCCAGGAGCGAAGCAATTTCGGGAGCTGGGTCCCACATATTTTGATGGTTCTGAGGGTCCTCTGGCTGCCGATGAGTGGATTCGGAACATCGAGGACAATCTGAAGATGGCCAAGATCACCCCGGCTGGATGGGTTGATTTGGCGAAGAGGCAACGCAAGGATAATGCTCGGAATTGGTGGGATGCGGAAGAGAAGATGTTGGTGGAGCCGATAGCTTGGGCTACCTTCAAGGCCAGATTTGATGGTGAGTTCTTCCCGAAAGCTGCCAGGGAAGAGATGCTGCAGCGTTTTATCGATTTGAAGCAGGGGAACTCGTCTCATTTTGGTTTGCACATTTCCTGCACGAGTCCTCTTTGACTCTGGTGCATCGATGTGCATTATTTCTCGGAGCTTCGTGGAGAGGCATTCCTTGTCGACGTCCCCTCTTCCCAAGAGTTGGAATATCGTTACAGGGAATGGTGTGGTCTCGGTGCATCGTGGCTGCAATTCTTGCTCGTTGGTGGTTTGTGGACATGAGCTTTTCGCTGATTTCATTGTCCACGACATCATCAACTATGATGCAGTTCTTGGGATGGATTGGCTTGCGAGCTTCTATGCTACGATCGACTGTCGGAGAAAGAAGGTGGTGTTCGAGATTCCCGGACATCCAGTGTTCGAGTTCAGTCGTGGTAGCAGTTCGCTTGGTCCTGTCAGATTTCGGGCCAGGCCGGTGGAGGCTGTGGCTTTGCAGATGGAGCTGGAGTGGCCAGCTGTGGTGCGTGATTTTGGCGACGTCTTCCCCGAGGAGATGTCTGGTTTGCCGCCTGATCGGGCTTTGGAATTTTCTATCGATCTTGTTCCAGGCGCGCAGCCGATTTCGAAGGCGCCGTATCGTATGGCACCTGCAGAATTGGAGGAGTTGCGGAAGCAGTTGGATGAGCTTTTGCAGAATGGTTATATTAATCCTAGCGTGTCTCCGTGGGGAGCACCGGTGTTGCTGGTTAAGAAGAAGGATGGTTCGCGTCGCATGTGCGTGGACTATCATGAGTTGAATGCGGTGACCGTTAAGAATAAATACCCTTTACCTCGCATCGATGATATTTTTGATCAGCTTGGAGGTTCGAGGGTGTTTTCAAAATTGGATTTGAGGAGTGGTTACCATCAGTTGAAGGTGAAGAAGGGAGATGTTCCGAAGACAGCGTTCAGGACGAAGTATGGACACTATGAGTTCGTGGTTATGCCCTTCGGCGTAACTAACGCACCCGCAGTTTTCATGAATCTGATGAACCTGATTTTCTACGACTTTTTGGATTAGTTTGTCGTTATCTTTATTGACGACATCCTGATCTATTCGAAGTCGGAGGAAGAGCATGCCTCGCACTTAAGGACGGTGTTGGAGATTTTGAGGAAGCATCGTTTGTATGCTAAGTTTTCGAAGTGCGAGTTTTGGCTGGATCGAGTTGCTTTTCTCGGGCATGTGGTGACTGGAGATGGTATTTCAGTGGATCCCGAGAAGATTCGGGCCATCAGGGAGTGGCCTGTTCCGTCGTCTGCGTCTGAGATTCGGAGTTTCCTTGGACTTGCTGGTTATTATCGGCGATTCATTAAGGACTTTTCTCGTATTGCTGAGCCGATGACCAGATTGACGCGGAAGGATGTTGTTTTTGTTTAGTCGGGTGATTGTGAGAGTGCTTTTGGTATTCTGAAGGAGAGGTTGACGACTGCCCCTATTCTTGTTGTGCCTGATCACAGCGGTGGATTTAAGATCTTTTGCGATGCTTCTGGCAAGGGTCTCGGTTGTGTGTTGCATCAGCACGGGCACGTTGTGGCGTATGCGTCTCGTCAGCTTAAGGATCATGAGAAGAATTATCCGACGCATGATTTGGAGTTGGCTGCCGTTGTGTTTGCTCTTAAGATTTGGAGGCACTTCTTGCTGAGTGAGAAAGTGAAGATTTTCACCGATCACAAAAGCTTGAAGTATATTTTCACTCAGAAGGAGCTCAACATGCGACAGCGTCGATGGTTGGAGCTTATGGCGGATTATGATATTGATTTGCAGTTTCACCCTGGCAAGGTGAATGTGGTTCCGGATGCTTTGAGTAGACTTCCAGCGGTGATGATTTTGACCTCGCAGTGGAGATTGCAGCAGGATTTTTGCGAGTCTGGCGTGGAGATTGTTCTTCCTGGAGAGGCTTCGTCGTTGATGTACATGCAGGTACAGTCGACGATCGTGGATCGGATTAAGGCTGGCCAGGCTGAAGATCCGAAGCTGGTGAAGATTCGGGAGCAGGTGGAAGCCGGTCTGCGGACTGACTTTTTGATTCATGAGGATGGCTCGCTGAGGTTTGGAGCCAGGTTGTGTGTGCCAGCTGGGGATATCAGAGAGGAGCTGATGGTGGAGGCACACAATTCTCCGTATTCTGTGCATCCTGGTGGCACCAAGATGTACCAGGATCTTCGTCTGAATTATTGGTGGCATGGTATGAAGAGGAGCGTGGCTCGGAGTGTAGCCAAGTGCTTGGTTTGCCAGCAAGTGAAGGCGGAGCATCAGCGTACGGCCGGGTTGCTACAACCGATTCCGATTCCGGAGTGGAAATGGCAACACATCACTATGGATTTCGTGACTGGACTACCTCGGAGTCCGAAGCAGAATGACGCGATTTGGGTGATCGTAGATCGATTGACCAAATCTGCGCACTTTATTCCGTTCCGAGTGGGACAGTCCACTGAGGCGCTAGCGAGGAGATACATGGAGGTAAAATTCTTTTACTCTCCGTTTTATTTCCTTTTCCTAGTTTGGATAGTGATGTAACGTGAATCGTGCAGGAGGTTGTGCGACTTCATGGAGTCCCCGTGAGTATCGTGTCTGACAGAGACGCGAGGTTCACATTTCAGTTCTGGCAGAGTTTGCAGAAGAGCTTGGATACGCGTCTGAGTTTCAGCACGGCGTACCATCCACAGACGGATGGCCAGTCCGAGAGGACGATTCAGATTTTGGAGGACATGCTGAGGGCGTGCATGTTGGATTTCAAGGGTTCGTGGGAGGACCATCTGCATTTGGTGGAGTTCTCTTACAACAACAGCTTCCAGGCGAGTATTGGCATGGCGCCTTTCGCCGCTCTTTATGGGAGGAAATGTCGATCGCCATTGAGTTGGGATGACGTTGGTGATCGGGAGTTGTTGGGACCTGAGATGATCGTGGAGGCCGTGGATATCGTCAGGAATATTCAGGAGAGGTTGAGAATTGCTCAGGACCGTTTTAAGCATTGGGCGGATGCTAAACGTCGTCCTTTGGAGTTTCAGTCGGGCGACCATGTGTTCTTGAAGATTTCCCCGAATCGTGGTGTGATTCGTTTCGGGAAGCGTGGAAAGTTGAGCCCGCGATACATTGGACCGTTTGACATTTTGGAGAGGGTTGGCGAGGTAGCTTATCGCTTGGCCTTGCTGCCATCTTTGGAAGGAGTTCACAATGTTTTCCACGTGTCGCAGCTTCGTCGATACATTAGCGATCCGTCTCATGCGGTAGATTTTTCGGAGATTACCGTTCGCCCCGATATGACGTATGACCAGCATCCAGTGCAGATTCTGGACAGGCGTCAGAAATCTCTTCGGAACAAGATTGTCAATCTTGTGAGGGTGATGTGGCGACACGGTTCACCTGGAGAGTCTACTTGGGAGAATGAGGATGAGATGCGAGAGCGTTTCCCACTTTTGTTTCCGGACTCGTGAGTAATTGGAAATTCCGAGGACGGAATTTTTCTTAAGTTGGGGAGGATGTAACGACTGCTTTTCATGTATCTGGATTTAATATAATATAATTTATGTTTTGGTGGATTTTCTCCTCTTGTGTGGTTTTCGTTTCCGTAGCTTTCATTTTCGATCGATTCGTCGTATTTTCTCGCTTCTTCCTTAGGATCGTCGATTTCGAAGTAGGTCATTCGTGACGGACTTCATAACGGTCGTATCTAACTGTTAGATCAAGCCTAGGAGTCTTAGGAATCGATCCCGGGGCCCTGCGCTCCGTATCAGAACTTTTGGTGCTCATTAGCCGGTGTAAGAAGGGCCACCGACCGACTAGATGACGATCCAGTCGGTCGGCAATCCTTCTTGGACCGACTAGTTAGCTTTCTAAATTTCTCAGGAGTTACTGTTTATCGTTAGTCGGTCTAAGAACGTTGGTTGACCGACTAGGTTGCAAACTAGTCGGTCAGCAATGCTTCTTTAACCGACTAACACATCATCTTATTTTGTATCAGCTACTGTTTACTCTTAGTCGGTCTAAGAACGTTCTTCGACCGACTAGATTCCAAACTAGTCGGTCAGTATTTGTTCATGGACCGACTAACTCTAGAATCCTATTTTCGTTCAGGAGTTACTGTTTGCTCTTAGTCGGTCAGCGTTGGTCGACCGACCGACTAGTTGCCAAACTAGTCGGTCAGTGGTTGCTCTTTGACCGACTAACCAGTGTTAAAACCCTAATTTCTGGGCAGCCGCCAGCCCAACCTATTTAAACCCAACCCAAACGATTTCATCTTCTCCAACACGACCCAAAACCCTAAAATCTTCCCCCTTCAGCCTCCATCTTCCCCCAAGCTTCATTTCTCCATTCCAAGCCCTAAATCCATCATCCAACCCATCCATCCACTCTATCTACCTCTCATCTTCCCCAAAATCTCACCAAAACCCATCAAAATCCCCAAATCCCCCAAAACCCTAGTTTCCCCAAACTTCTCCAATCTTTTCCAGATCTGATCCTAGGGTTCCCCGGAGTGTTTCTTCCGCCTCCTCTTGGTAAGAAATCGATCTACCGTTGTTTCCTTAACCTATTTATATTTTTATGAAACCCTAATAAAATTCATGTTGTTTGTTGATTGTTCCCCCAAAACAGCGATTTCCCCCGTAGATTAGCATCCGTGAGACGAAGTGGTCGTCATCCCCGGTGCTAGGCAAGTGAAACTTGCCACTTAGGGTTTAGGCCATGTTTTAGGCCATTTGCTTGTTGTAGGCGTAAAAGAGGCTAGGCGACGAAATGATACTCGCCTAGGCGCAAATTGGGGAACTAGCTTGACAACGAAGCTAGTTCCGACATTTAGCATGTTGCACAATTACCATGTCATGTTTACTTTCCATTAACGGTACGCAAATAAATTGTCATGTCCTCGCATTCTTTAAATGTTGCTGTGATTGCGTAGCTTTGCTATGATGCATGTGTTCCTGGCACGTGACCAGAAGCGAGCATAATGAGTTGATAACCCCAACGCTCGATATATTGAATTGTGAACTAAGAATGCGAGCTCAATGTGCGGGGCAACCCCAGGCTCACTAGCTGAGTTCCATGTGCGGGGACCCCAGGCTCCATATCGTGTGGGTATTGGGTAGTGTTTAGTGCCGATCGGTCTGAAATGTTATACCATTCAGCGAAGGGCGTAAACACCTACAAAATGTGAATTGATTGAATTGATAGTAGCTTGGCTGCTCTTGTCTTGTCCTGATAAATTGTTCTCTTGTACAAATTGTCTTGCCATGTTTTAATTGTGCACTCATGATTATAACTGCCATGTCATGCATACTAAACTGCTAGGTTGCTAGTTGCCTTACTTTCAGTTTCCTTGCCCAAGTCTTTTAGACTTGCTGACATGTGCCCCTTTACTCTTTTGGGTGACACATGTTAGATCCTGAGCCCGAGTACCTTGTTGAGGACGAGGTGTTTGCTGACGCCGAGCCCGAGCTTGTGTTTGACGGGGAGTACGTGGACACTGGGGACCAGTCCTAGTGTCTTCGTTGTGTTTTACTTTTGTTGACAGTCGTTTTGTTATCGGTGCGTAGCACCTATACTTTGTTATGTCGTTTCTTTGTTGGCCTTGTTCTGGGCCTTTAGACTCTTTTCTTTTAGCCTGGTGGCTTTTCTGGATGTTGGACTTATGTTGATGTTGGACAATTTCATGAGATGTGAATTTTATATCAGTCTCACCTTGTGTTATTATTGTTATTCCGTTGTGGTTACAGGGACCTGCTTATATGTATTATTGACGCTTATCGGGTTTGGGGCTTCACAGCTCCACTCCCGTGCGGACCTTTTCACGTCTCGCCTCCATTTTAGGGAAGCGGGTCGTGACAGGTTTTAGTGGTGGCCCATGCAGGTCCTTCTGTAACTGCGATTTTTGGAATAGCGATAATAATATTAGAATGTCCAATAAACTAAGTTCGATGTCCGATGTCATAAGCTATGAGTCTAATCTGATTCGTTTTCTGTGTCACTAGATGGCAGGAAGACGTTTCACCCGTGGTGGGGGTAGTGGCGCGGTCCCTCATGATGAGGAGCCTGAGCGGGAACCCACCAGCGGTGAGATGATGGGATGATGCTCCAGATAATGCAGGTGCAGCAGGGCGTGTTTTTGCAAGTCCAGAATGCTCCACTTGCTCGAGCTGCCCGGGCTCTTCCGGATGCCCCTCGCTCTGAGCCAGGAGCGAAGCAATTTCGGGAGCTGGGTCCCACATATTTTGATGGTTCTGAGGGTCCTCTGGCTGCCGATGAGTGGACTATGGTACTCCCCTCCACTCCTAGAATACCTTACATAGCGCTTTTTGCTAGCGCTATGGTACTAATCGTTACGTAAGCACTTTTATTTAAAAAATATACTTATATAGAATCGCTTAATAGCGCTTAAACAAAATATCCCATCTGAAATTTCCCAATCCCGCTTCCCACGCCTTAGCCGCGGGAACCCAAGCCCTAAATTTTCCTATCCCGCTCCCCAAGCCTTGGCCTATCCCTCAGATTCCTCTTCCTCCTCCTCAAAGCGACATCGAACAAGCCAAGGCTACCCCCGGGCCCTTCTTCTTCTTCTTCCTGAAAACCCTAGTCTTCCAAAAGAAATCCATCTTCAAGCTCGAAGAAACGATCGGCGAGCTCCCCAAGACCTACGGCCCCATCGTGACCCTCCCCACCTTCACCGACACCGTGTTCTTCGTCCAGGACCACGCCATCTCGCACCAAGCTCTGGTCCAGAACTCCACCGCCTTCACCGACCGGACGTGCCTACATGTGCTTCGGGGAGAGGATCGAGGACGAGGAGCGGATCAAGGAGCTCTGGGTGATCCAGTTCTTTCTCATCACCCTCTTCACGAGGTTCAACTTCTTCGCCGTCCTCCCCGGCGTCGCCAAGCTCGTCGTCAAGCTCCCCAGCATTGCCAAGCCCTAAATTTCCCTCTGGCGGCGACCTCCCCCAATCAGCACCCATCTGCGTCGCCCTCCCCCTCCGGCCTTCGCCATCGCAAACGCAAAAATCACAAAATTTTATGTTAATTTGTTCTTGTTGGTCTTACAAAACTTATGTTAATTTGTGATTGTCATTTATGCTCCGCTACTGATTTATGCATGCTAAGTTCATTTAGCATTAATTTTAAGTAATTTATCCAGTTTGAAGGATTATGCATTTCTAGTAGATGACCAATGTGTCTTCATTCTTGTGATTGTGTTATGCTTTGAAAGAGTAATTAATAGGTTTCATATCTCAATTTTTATGCCAATTACTTGGACAAGCCATTAAAATGTTGTGTGTCTTCAGAGGGAAGAAAGCCTTCTGCAACCGCGAGTGCCGTTACTAAGAGATGTTGTTCGATGAAGGGATGGAAGACTGCTCGCCGCCGGACACCTCTGCGACCCTTTGACGTAAAGATCGCTTCTTTTGCCCTTCTAATTGTTGGTTGGAAAAAAAACTCAAGATCAGCCCCAGGGTGAGTGTTTTTGTTTTCTACATGTTGTGTAAATTCTATATGATGGTTGCAATCAAATTGGACAAGAACATGCTGCTGTCCACAGGGTTTTTTTGGGTTTGAGAGGGATGTATGGATCCTAAAATCATATCTACTTGCTATGCTAGTCAGCAGTTTTGGCCAAATTTCAGTTCTTTGCTAATGCTTGACAATGAATAATATGGTCTGTATCCATCACCATCTACTGAAGTTTTTAGGTATATCATGATATGTGTCATATATTTTTGGTTGGTCTAATGAAAACAACCTAGTGGGGTTGGAGCTAATGAGGTGATTTGCTTGTGCAAGTATTACAATCATGTTGTTTATCATTCTTAATCTACTACTGATGTGTACTGATTATAGTTGATTAATCTAGTGTGATTAAGATAATCATCGAAATGTTTGTCTTTAACTAGACCTACCATATGCTAGCGCATCAGGGCAAGATTTGATTTGATTTACGCAGCATGAGCCTATGGTTCACGCAAATCATTTAAGAATTTGTTAATTGAAATGGGACGCATTATATAAAGTATGCAATCGATCTCGTTTTTAATGGGAGGGTGGTATGATCTATTGCACGCTAGACCATTTTTAATTGATGTATTTCTACGCTCGGTGTATTAGGTAGGTATGATGGTAGATGCAACTTCTGAGGATCCTTTTTGGTGGGACTGTGTCTTATGAGGTCTGTGATACCTGAAGCTTGCAACTAATAATCAAACTTGAATTCTCTGTCTATGATTTCCAATGCAAAGATCCAGTTATCACGAAGAATCTTGTTTCTTCTATAACTGGAATTTGATTTAAAGGTGTGATGTGCACTGAACCTACTTTATGGTATCAGGTGGATGGCAACTTAAATTATGAATAAGCTATTGATGTATGGTGTCAGGTGGTCTGAGCATTGAACCTACTTATTATCTTCTTTTGGAGTTGGAACAAAATGGCATAACTTGGTATGATTTCTATAATCTGGTTCAGCCAAATTTTTTCATGTTTTCCTATCTATCAGGAGGAAATACTTGCAGCAAATCTTGAGAAAATTAGCTGAATGAACTCCCCTATCTAGTCAGTGAATGTCAATCTATTGACCCCCCCTATTATGTTTCTTCTAAAAATTTGAGCAGCAGATATTTGCATTACTCAAACATCTTTGCTATCTGTGATTAAGGCTAATCAAATCAAAGAGCACTCAGCTACAGTTCTTTGCCTAATGACGATTGAAACACATCTGTAATTGAATTGCAATTGCAGCAACTTTGGGTTCACTAACATTGTTCTTTTGCCTGCAATGCACTGGTTATTTACACTGAAGTATTCCAAAAGAGTCTGAAGTAACCTTGTTTCCAGTTGAAGTACTATTTATTTGACTGGATACAAACATACAATGTGGAGGGATTTGATGGGTTATTATTTCACAGATTTGAAATGTTGGTTCGTGGCAGCATGCCACAAAGCTTCATCTGATCTGTTGCGAGAAATCTGCATTTAACATTCCTTTTAAAGTTAGATCTACTGTTTTACTTAGTTGCCGTTAGTATCTTTTTCTTATTTTGAGCATGTTTAGGTTTATCTGGATATTGTAATGGACTTTTCGGATAGCATATGGTTTACTGATATGTTCAGGCATTGACAGGCAAGTAGGAGGACTCATCCAATTAGTGAGAACAAGGCTTCATGATGCTTTGAAAAACACCTCCAGGATCAGACTCTTTTTTTGAATCAAGATTTAAAAGACTCAAAAAAGATTCTAAGTCCAAAATCTTAAATATAAATGTTGCAAGATATTCACTAACTGATTATCTAAAAGAATTATTTTTTAGGTGAGTCTATTATACCTGTCTTGAGCCAAACTTTTTGTTCTGTTTTTAGACGTTGTGACTGTCATGTTTGTGGGGAACTTCATTGGTATTGTGTGTGCCCGATCTCTGCGTTACCAATTCTTTTCTTGATGAGCAAGAAAAATTGTATTGTTTATCAATTTGATTTCCTGGTAAAGTTGATTAATTTTAATTTGCACTCTTGTTTGTTTATTATTATTCCTTCGTGGATATTGGATTTGATCTGTTATTATCTGCAGAAGATTATGTTAGCATGGTCCTACCACCATTATGCTTTATATTTCAAAGTGTCATTCAGATGTATGCTAATATAAATCCTTCTGAATCTTGTTGGCTGACTTCTATTAATTATAATAGTAGGAAATCATATTTCTTTTTTAAAGGGCAATAAATTACAATGGACATTCCTGATATTGCAACTTGCTTAGACTTATGGTTATTACGTTAAAAGTTCAACATCGTGCAGGAGACTTGCTCTAAACTTCATGACTGGTGGAATATCATTCCAGGAAACTTTTCCTCCCCCCCCCCCCCCCCCCCCCCCCACACACACACCAAAAAAGAACCCCTGTGCATTTCCCAATAGCCAGGAGGGGTTTGAGCTCACACTTTCGTGCAGTTTTTTCTGTAATGTTTCTTATTCTTTTGAATCTTGTAATAATATAAGCTGCATCAAGATTGTTGAATTAGCAAATGGACTATAAAGTAGTTTGTGGTTACATCTGCTATCTTGACCTCATACTGCAGCTTACATTTATGTTCGTTTATCTATGTTCTGTCCTGATGACAAGGGAAGTCATTGGATTTAGATGTTGCATTCTAAGTAGTAGATGTATTCTGTTTACAAACTTTATTTTCGCATGAAATATATATTTGCTTTTGTGACGTTCTGGAATGTTGTGGGATTTTAGTCTTGTTATTCAAATTGTTGCTGATGAATTCAATTTACAAACCTCAGTCACATGAAAGCGTACTATATAAATTTTCTTCAATTCTCTGCTAATACATACATAATGCGTGAAATGCTCTACTTAAAAGACAGTATTGATTGTTCCGTTAATGTTTGTTCTAGAGCTGCAGCACTTGAGGAACTGCCTACCTGACCAAGTGGTTGTTCAGCGTATTGACGAGAAGCTTTCTGCTTCAGGCAATTGCATTGCCAACAATGACCATGTTGCTCTGACACATACCGATCTAGACAGGGTAAATTGCTTCCACTCTCATGTGTACAAGAAACATCCATCATATGGCAAATCATTTTTGATGCATATTTATATAGTATCATGACTTCTATCCTGGGATCTGTATCATTACTTCTATCATGTAATCTGTACGGGTTTGTTTCTGGCATTTATACTTGTCATATTTCTTGATATGCATCTTCAACATCCTGAATCCTATAGTTTGACTAGTTGGTAGTTCAGTGAAATTCTGCATGCTGGAATAAATATTTCCTTTATTATGGTAGCCAATTAATATTTTTAACTACTTTATTGGAACCAAATTATATTAGTCTGAATTTTTCTTCAAAATTATTCAAAATTCCAGGAAACAGAGGAGCTGATTGCAGATGTTCTTGGAGTGGAGGTGTTTAGGCAAACCATCGCCGGAAACATTCTGGTTGGCAGCTATTATGCATTTTCCAACAGTGGAGGTGTTTATGAACTTACCACATGGATCTATTAATTTGTTCTCTTAAATGTTGAAGAAGCATTTCTGAATATTTGTTTGACATGTACATATTACCAATGAAGAGGGCATGGCTGCCATTTTATAGTATGAAACTTCTTCCAGGCTTCATCCCAAAAACATCGACGGTTCATGATCTATGTTCATGCTAAGGGGATGATATGTGACGATGAGTATGTGATTATGGGTTCTGCAAATATCAATCAAAGATCTTTATCAGGTTCCAGAGACACTGAGATAGCGATGTGCGCATACCAACCTCATCACACATGGGTAGAGAAGAAAGCACATCCTCGTGGGCAGGTTCGTGACCTTTACTTCTCGCGTAAAACCTTCTAACATCAAAATTATATTCCGTTAGCATTCAACTTTTAGGGAAGTGTGCATGCTTGGAAGTTAGGAGTATGATGACATTATCTTAGCGTGGCTTAAAAAAGTTGATTAGCTTTGTACCGGGGTCAATCCTATCCAGAGCTCAACAAGTACATGTACGAGGCATGCAATTTATTTTTTCTCTGGCAGGCTTATAAAAGTTGATTAGCTTTGATTAGCTTAATAGAATTTATTTTTTCTCTGGCAGGCTTATAATCCTTTGTTGGGTGCTGACATGTCTGTTCTGGTTCTATTTCGGATTGTACTATTTTCTGAACAAGTAAGCTATTTCCCCCGGGCAGTATGCTATCCTTTGTTTATTTATTTCATAGTTACTTACAGCGAAATTTTTTTTCATCCAGATTTTCTGGTGACACATGTGCTGCTCTTGACGAATTCCGGCAAGATCCTCGGAACAGCACCCTGCGTTCGATCCTGCCATGTAACGACCATCCCTCGGCAAGGACATCTCTGCACGACGTTGGTGCAAGATCCACGACATAATCGATCAGGTACAAAAATCCCTTGACAAGAGCCTCAGAGGTTATGCAATCCAATGGTGAAATTCTCTTGTCTTATTTGAGTTGCCATATCCATTTTAACAAGGAAATTATGCTGAACAAACATATTGCAACAGGAGAGCAACTGAAACATATTGATGACATGTATTGTTTCCTGAAAAAGCATAACGGGTTTCATTCAGTCCTAAAAACTACTGTTGCGACCAAAGATGAGGTGAAGGAAGAACGTTTTGATTTTTAACTTCATTTTTGTTTTGGTTTACCCTCTCATACTTCAACAGTTAGCCACTCCTTCATTTGTATGTAGGTTTCAAGACTACATGGAGATTTAAGTGGGTTTCAAGACAACATTGGTGGATGGGATCCAGCAGCTGCGCCTCCGATGGAATCTGTTACTCCCGCTGGCGGGGAAGGTGATCCGCCTCAAGCCACAGGCTGGGATTAATAACAATCAGATTGATAGAACCAGTAGATAGATAGAACAAGTAGATTTTGTGTTGGAAATTGTTATTTTTCACTGGGTTTCACCTTTTTTTGTACCAAACAGTCAACTCCCTTGGTGTAGGATTTGCTCTCCCGTTTCCTTTCTCTTAAGAACATGGATAAGAGTTATTTTGTTACATTTTGGCATGTATTCCTGTTATCTGTCATGTAAAAAAAAATCTCTATTCGGAAGTCATTTGGCATTAAAAGATAAAATCAGGATTTTGCACCGTTCTGAATCTGTGTTTGGGAATTTTAATTCTGCACGACAAAACAATGAAATTTGTTTGATTTTCTTTTTTTTAAAAAAAAAATAGACGTTAGCCACGGGCAGTCCGTGGCTAATACGCATTAGCCACGGACTGGCCGTGGCTAATGCGTATTGGCCACGGCCTGTCCGTGGCTACTGTGCATTAGCCACGGATAGTCCACTTAGATAGCGCTTAAAAAAGCGCTATCCAAGCTACCATAGCGGTAGCTTGGATAGCGCTTTTATAAGCGCTATCTTAGTAAACCACTTGGATAGCGCTTATAAAAGCGCTATCCAAGCTACCATAGCGGTAGCTTGGATAGCGCTTAAAAGCGCTATTCAAGTGTAAAAAAAAGCGCTATGCAAGCGTTTTTTTGTAGTAGTGATTGCCTTCATTGAGGCCTTTCATCGAACACATGACGGGCGTCATTCATATCAAGCAACACAATATCATTTACATGTGCCAAGGGCATGAACATTCATTTCACCACATAACCATATTAAGCAAGAATAATTATGGTCAATTAACCACAATTAATGAGTAAGAACAGCACTTAATGAATTCAGCTTGCTAAAATTGAAATTGCAGGAAGTGACAATACATGGCCATATAACATCAGTTTGTATTGAGAATTTGACAAATTTTCCTAAATGAAAGTTACAGATATATTGGTCCTGGATTCACAGATAAAATTTTATGCAAAAATATTAAGTATGTGATTTATGGTGAATTATTTGGTGAAGTCTGTCAAATCTGTTTTTCAGACCGATTTCAGGGCATGTAAAGATTGCTGTTTTTGAGCATGTTTTAGCTAGAATTTCAAAAAGTATACCGTGTGATGAAATTTTAGAAAAACGTGTTAACTTTTCAACGAGACCAAGAACATCAAATTCCATTGTGTGTGCAGGTCCTGAGGTCAATTTTACTGAATTGTGTCAAGACTAAATATCATACAGACATGTTGAAAATATGGAATTTTTGCTCCTAATTTCTGAATTGAACATATATCAAAATTTATATGATTTTGGGGTTGAACTTCAAGATCGATAAGAATATAATTTTTTTGAAACATGAATCAAGCTACAGTAACCGTAATTACAGCAACAACACACAACAGAAATTCAGAATTTCAAAAAGGGTGGGTTTGCTTGGAATTTCAAGGGGATATTCATGAAATTGAATCATGGCACATCAAGTTGGCTACCCATACTACATATTAAGTTAATCAGGCTATAAAAACATAGTAGCAAGAACAAATTATTGGAATTCCAAATCCAAGTAATTCCTACCTCCAAAACTTGATTTTTTCCTCTTCTCATTCTCGTCTTTTCTTCTCTACTTCCTTCTCCCTTGAAGCAAGCTTGGATCCCTTCTAATTGAGATTGAAAATTAGGGGTTTTGAGTTGAAGGAGGAGGAGAAAAGAGGGGTAGGGTGGCCGGCCTAATTAGAGGGAGAGAGGGTGTGGATTCACATGAAAAAGAAAAGAAAAGAGAAAGGAAAAGGGGAGAGTTTTCTAAGGAGTTTTCTACACACTCCTTTTACTTAAAGGATAAGCCATGGCATGGCTTCTTGAATAAGCCATGGAAATTTGAAATGAGCTAAATACCCTCTTAATTTCCCACTAATTACAAGTGTGCCATTACTTTATGCACAGACCACTTTAGTATGTACACTCAGCATTTTTGGTCCAAATGACCATTTCGCCCCTTGTCTTTCTAAAATTTTACGGTGGTTGCCATTGACCCCTAACCCCTTTCACACTTGCATGGCTTCCCTACACATACCCAGGCATGCCTACATATGCATACATGTACCACGCACACACGTCCAACACATTCCTGTTGTTTTGTACCCACGACGTCTTTCACACTTCTCTCGCACTCAATCTCGCTTTCTCATCTCTTAGCCACGCATTACGGCCCAATCCCACTTACACTATGTTACATACATCGATATCCACGTTTATTTCATGCCTACGTATGCATCGTAGGTAGAAATACCACGTGCGTTCAGTAGAATACACGTATAGTGCTAAATAGGGCATGGTAGGTTCTTCTATTCCTGCTTGAAACATCCTGTGGAGAAAAGTGAAGTCAGTCTCCTTGGGCTTAACGTAGTTGCAATGAGAACTACAAAGCAGAATAGAGTAAAAATTCATTGGACCAAAAGTCCTGTAGGATACACTACAGTCACTGAGAATTCTGGAGTTCATTGGCCTAATCATAATTTGGGGTTGAGCAAATTATCTCATTTGTTGGTAAAATTGGACATCCGGGCTTTTGTCCATATCCTATCCAAAATGTTTAGTATACAATCATCTCTGTTGGATTCCTTGGGAGCTATCAAAGATAATTTCTGTTTTGATCCTGGAGGATTCCAGTTTAAGGAGTTGTTTTGGACTTTGAAGGGTAACTCAATTATCCTAATTGAGCAAGATTGCAGAGTGGTCTCAAGGCAGAAACAAAATTTTCGGGCCAAGTATGTTGCAAACCTGAAAGAAAATTGGAAGGGAAAAATATGTGCAAATTACCTTGCAGTCTCACCTGAGGCTTATTTCCGCGGCCAGGGACATATTATACAAGCTGAACTGCAACCTTTCTCTCATGCTCTGGGCACTGGGAAACTGGAGGTGGTCCATCATGTGTTAATAGTGAAGATTAACGGAAATTTTTTGCTTTGATCCGGGGCAACCCAGGACCGTAGCCGTTGAATTCTACAAAAGGGTCCGACTGGCCGTTACAATTAAGATCTTCTGTTGCGGCAACTTTAGGATGGGGAAGTTCAGACTTCTCCTCAATGGAAGCTATAGAACAGATCGGAAGCATTCTCCTACTTCACAGAGCAAAGAGAGTTGTGTCAGAAAGGGTGGCACCTCTTGACCTTGAGGACAAGGTCGATTTGAGAAGGAGGGAATGTTGGGGACCTTGTCATCAGCTTTTGAGACCACCGCTGGAGATAGGAGAAGAGGTCACTTGAATCGGATACTTAGCAGGACGGATGGTTGAATGTTGGAGATCTCCGTCTAAGTTCTTCAACAGAGGAGAGAGCCGTTGCTTGAAGTCGGGCCCTGAAGCTGTCTGAAGAGAGCCATTAATGGAGAAAGAAGGTGAGCCATTGGATGAGGAGGGATTAATTGGGAAGTGAAATCGGGACCGTTGCAACTTGGAATTGATTACAACCGTTAGATGCATGGGAAATTAATGTGAGCCGATGATGAGAAGAAGTTTGTTAGCGTAACAAACTCTGCTAGGGTGAGCCTATATAAGGCAAGTTGTTAGAGAAAGAATCTTATCGATGATGATGAATGAAACATTACTTCAGTAATTTCTGAGCAATTCCTTTTCTTTTCTAATTTTGATTCTTGTTTTTAATTTTATCTTCAATTTGTTTGAGAATTGCCTTGCAATTCTCCTTGAGGTTTGATTTACCGGGATAACAGGAAGATCGAAAATCATGGGGAAGAAGAAGGATTCGAGTGGATCCAAATCCAACAACAGGAGATAAGGCATCGGCTTGGCTTTGGATTGAGGCAGTTCAGGATGAGCCATCGAAGATCCGATAGCGGCGACGGCGGCCAGATGAGGATCAGGTGAGAGATCCGGTAAACTGCAAAGGAGCAAAGCATAGTCCCACTAAAGATTAGGGGGAGGCTGAAGAATTTTTCTCCAAATTCGGTTGTTTTTCTCCGAAATTTTTTCTCTAGGGCTGGGGTTGCTCGAGCGCACGAAGAGGGAAGAGGGAAGAGGGCTGGGGTTGCTCGAGCGTACGAATTAGCTGGCAAAATTTTTCTCCGAAAAAGTGAATGTGTTAAAGTATAATACCTCACCTTTAATAGCACTTGTATTAAAGAAATGCCGCTTATTGGGACCTTTAACAGCGCTTGTACTAAACAAGCGATGTCTAAGGTCCCAGATAGATAGTGCTTGTTTAGTACAAACACTGTCTATGGTGGACCTTTAACAACGCTTGTACTAAAGAACTGATGTCTATCTATTATCTGACCTTTAACAGCGCTCGTAGAAAGAAGCGTTATCTATTATTTGGCAGTGTATTATCTGTGCCTCTAATAAACAGCGCTTGCAGAAAGAAGCGATGTCTATTGTCTGACTTGTAACAGCGCTTAAGCGATGTCTATTGTCTGACCTTTTAACATGTGCTATCAAATGTCTTTTTTGTAGTAGTGGTGAGACGGCACATCAGTTCTGGCACACGCTTGTGGTAAGTCATGAAGGCACAAGAAAGGTAAAGGAATCTAGAATAAATATGTTGAACTCAAAATTTGAAAGTTTTAAAATGGCACGGGAATGAATTTTTCTTGCATGCTCATTAAATCTTGAATATCTGCATTAATTGTTCAGAGCATAAATGTAGGATCAACTTAAATAACTTAAATATCAAATGAGCTTAACTAATCCTCTTAATTTCTAGACATATATATTGGATATACCTTAGTTTCGAACTTGTAAATTAGTATGTAATGCAAACCATTCCTCTCTTTTAAGACTGGTTTCTCTTTAGAGGTGATCCACTTTGTGGTATTTTTCATAAACAAAAATGTAACCACCACCTCCCAAAAGAGATAAATGACTGCACAAAAAAAATTAGAAAGTAAAAAAAAAAACCTAATGAGCAAGAAACGCCTAAGTGAAAGCCATGGAGGATTTTGATCAGTATTCGAGTCTTTCAAGCTGTACAAAAAAATTAGAATATATTTAATTGTATAATCTCAATAAAAACTCATCGTCATTTACCAAATCTCTGTCAATCTTTGTATATCCTTAATAAAATACACATCATTAATTTTCTAAATCAGTATTCTCAATAAAAATATACATGTCATTTACCATCTCTCTCGGGAACACAAAATCGTACTACTTATAGCTGAAAAATGCTTGAACTCCTCTTCCTGATCACATTTACTTTGCAATTAAAGAAACGTGTCTTTATAATCAAATAGAGGCATATATAGAAATATCATTATGTTCATTTAGTTTTGAACCTTATGTTTTAGCATCTCAACTTTTAATTGCCTTTTGTTGTGAAGGGAATTTAGGGAGAAATAGGTGTAAGGGGTTTGGAGCCCCCTACCCGTGTATTTATAACTTTCAATAGTGGGTTGGATACCCAATTGGCCCATTGGGCCTATTCATAACACTTCCCCTTATCCAATCAACATTGAAATAAGAGGTGGATTCTTCAGGATCCGAGTTAGGGTAACTGTCTTGTTAAAGAAAGAACAGTTAACCCATAACTTCCCCTGTTTTGGGGATGTGTTTAGGGGTGGATACTTCAGGATCCAGAGTCAACGAGGTTGCCTCGTCAAAACCTTGACTACGGAAAACCCAGTGGGAAAAAACCTGTAGCCAAGGGAAAAGAGTACAACTCTGCAGTTGACTCCCCCTTATCTGACCAAGCTTCAGGCTTGCAGATTTCCTATGAATCTATACATCAGTCTCCTATGTATCTATGAGTTCATAGTTCTCTCATCCTGACCCAGTTTACATTTACTCACTCTCCTCATCCCAATCCCATGTACAGGTTTTTCAAAGATACTAGTAGGCAGGGATTTGGTAAGCAAATCCGCCAAGTTATTACATGATTGGATCTTCTGTACCTCAATCTGCTTTTGCTTCTGAAGGTCGTGCGTCCAGAAGAACTTGGGGGAGATATGCTTCGTCTTGTCACCTTTGATGTAGCCGTCCTGTAGCTGGGCTATACATGCTGCATTGTCTTCATAGAGTGTAGTGGGTGCAAGAACGCCGGTCGTCAGGCCGGTGGAGGTGAGTATGTGCTGGATCACCGAGCGTAGCCAAAAGCATTCCTTGCTTGCTTCGAAGATCGCAAGTAGCTCGGAGTGGGTGGATGAGACGGTCGTCATGGTCTGCTTCACAGATCTCCATGATATGGCAGTGCCGCCATATGTGAACATGTATCCGGTCTGAGACTTCTCTGTATGAGGATCGGACTTGTAACCTGCGTCAGCATAACCAACTAAACCAGTTGATGCCCCTTTCCTGTAGAATAGACCTAAGTCTATGGACCCTTGGAGGTAGCGCAGAAGATGCTTAACTCCGGCCCAGTGTCGCTGTGTAGGTGTAGCACTATATCTGGCTAGAAAGTTTACTGCGAACGCTATGTCAGGGCGAGTGCAGTTAGCCAGGTAAAGGAGTGCACCGATAGCACTTAAATAAGGCACTTCGGGGCCTAGTACTTCCTCCCCCTCTTCCAGCGGCCGGAAGGGGTCTTTGTGTACATCCAATGATCTGACGACCATCGGAGTGCTGAGGGGGTGGCACTTATCCATCTGAAACTTTTTCAATAAGTTCGATGTGTAAGTTGACTGGTGTAACAGGATCCCATCTTTAAGATGCTCTATCTGAAGGCCTAAACAGAATTTTGATTTTCCGAGGTCTTTCATCTCGAAGGTTTCTGTCAGGCTTTTTAGAAATCTTTGTGATCTCTTCAGGAGATCCGATGAGGTTTAAGTCGTCTACATAGACGGCTATAATTACAAATCCTGTTGCCTTTGCTCTTATAAAGATGCAAGGACAGACTATGTCGTTTTTAAATCCTTGCTGTGCAAGGAAGTCGCTCAGTCTGTTATACCACATCCTTCCAGATTGTTTTAGACCATATAATGATCTTTGCAGTTTCACTGAGTAGATGTCACGTTCTCTCTCTTTTAGTGCTGCAGGCAAAGAATAACCGTCAGTCAATCTCATATAGATGTCTCGGTCTAGGTTGCCATATAGGTATGCAGTAACCACGTCCATGAGTTGCATATCTAAACCATCTTGTGCTGTTATGCCAATGAGGAATCGGAAGGTGATCGCGTCCATGACCGGGGAGTATGTGGCTTCAAAATCCACCCCAGGACGTTGGGTAAAACCCTGCGCTACAAGCCTTGCTTTGTAGCGTACGATCTCATTCTGTTCATTTCGTTTTCTAACAAATACCCATTTATAACCCACAGGTTTTACACCTTTTGGTGTCTGGACTATTGGTTCGAAGACCTTGCGTTTGGTGAGTGAATCCAACTCCACTCCTATTGCCGCTTTCCACTTTGGCCAATCATCTCTGCTTTGACATTCTGTCAGAGAGCGTGGTTCAATATCATCGTCGCAGTACGCGACGTTGATGGCAATATTACACGCAAATGTGTCATCTATTGTTGTGCTTTTTCTGTCCCAATACTCCCCAGTTCGTACATAGTGTATCGATACTTCATTTTCTCCCGGTTTTTCCTCTTCATGAGAGTTTGGGAGAGATGGGGTAGCAGGGCTTAAATTAGCATCCTGTGGTGGTATTTGTTTACCATTGCCAAGGGTCCTACTCTTTTGAGGGACTTGGTCCTTGGATCCCGGTGGTCGTCCTCTCTTTTTGAGAGGTCCAACCATTTCTGCTGCAGGCGGATTGCATCCATTTTGCGGTATGTCAATCCTAGCTGGAGTGTTAGCAGCAGGGACGTGTGATTTGACAATCTTCTGGTTGTCAGTAAATTTGTCCGGCAAGAGATGGACAGTGTTTTGGATGTGGAGAATCTTCAGGACCTCCTCCTCACACTGGCTTGTTGGCGGATCAAAGTGACATAAAGTTTTTGTATCCCAAGTGATACTTTCTGAAACTTCGGGCTTCTTTGTCTGTGAGCCTAGTCTTGGGAACGATGTTTCATCGAATTCACAGTCTTCTAGACGTGCCTTAAAGACGTCCCCCGTAAGGGGTTCTAGGAATCTAATTATGGAGGGGGTGTCAAACCCAACATAAATGCCTAGGCGACGTTGTGGACCCATCTTTGTCCTTTGTGGTGGTGCTATGGGGACGTATACTGCACAACCAAATATTCTCAAATGTGAGACAATTGGTGGGGCTCCAAGTGCTAGTTGCATTGGAGAAGATGACTGACCTCCAGAGGGTCTTAATTTTATTAAAGATGCAGCATGCAAAATTGCATGATCCCACGCATTCACTGCCATCTGGGATTGAAGTAATAATGGACGAGCGATCCATTGCAGTCTCTTAATTAGAGATTCTACTAACCCATTTTGGGTGTGAACATGCGCTACAGGATGTTCGACTTCAATACCCTGAGCTTGGCAATAGTCTAGAAAGACTTGTGACGTAAACTCCCCCGCATTGTCCAGACGAAGTTTCTTTATCTGGTGATCGGGGAAGTGGGCCCGTAACTTTATTATCTGAGCTAAAAGCTTAGATAGTGCTAGGTTACAGGTGGACAGTAGGCACACATGTGACCACTTAGTTGATGCGTCTATCAGGACCATAAAGTACCTGAACGGACCACTTGATGGGTGAATCGGCCCATAAATGTCTCCGTGGATTCTTTCCAGAAAGCTGGGAGACTCCACATCCACTTTCAGTGGAGAGGGTCTCGTGATCAGTTTACCCTTGTAACAGGGTGGACATGGGAATTTGCCTTTTTGAAGAATCTTCAGGTTCTTCAGGTCAATGCCCCTGGAGTTCTTTATGATGCGGTACATCATAACCGAACCAGGGTGTCCCAGTCGACTGTGCCAGAGTTGGAATTCTGGTGTTTGGGGGCACTGCAGGTGCTCCACCATGGATGTTTCTGGAGTTTGTATACTTGTTTGGTAGAGTCCCGAGGGGAGTCCCTTGAAACGTTCCACAATGGTTTTTGAACCATTTGTAAGAGCCGTTACAAGCAAGTATTCCCTTTTATCTTCCTCGACCGTCTCTAAGTGATATCCGTTTAAACGGATGTCTTTAAAACTTAGGAGGTTTCGGGTGGATTTTGGGGAGTATAACGCATTTTTAAGTGTTATTTGTGTGTTGTCGGGGAGCAATATAATTGCTTTCCCTGATCCTTCGATTATATTTGCTGGTCCTGAGATAGTTCTCAGTGGGCCAGAATAACTACTTACGCTCGTGAAATAGTCTATGTTTTGAAGGATCGAGTGCGTCGATGCACTGTCCACTAGGCAGATAAGTTCCATATCTAAAAAATGGGGAAAGACATTCAAGCAATAAATATAGATAAAAGATTCACTTTCATAAATAAATGCTAAAAAGATGTTGTTTGACATGGAAAATAGAACTAGATACGATGCATAAAAATTTAAGATACATTGCTAATTGCATAAAAGTGGTCCAGATCTAGAGGGTATCATCTCCCATGAAATCTTCGGGAGTCCATGAGGTCTCTGCCAACGCTGCGCTCTCCATCAGGTTTGTCTCAGCTCGAGGCTTGAGGCTTGCCTGGTAGAGGTCCTGGAGGTGTTTTGCTGTGCAGCAGATTCTGGACCAGTGGCCCGTCATCCCGCATTTTGAGCATTTGTCCTCCCAGTCTTTCTTGGGAGTGCCTCCTTTATTGGGAATCCTCTTCTGCTTCTTGTCCACGAACTTCTGGTTCTGGGGAGGAGCTGGGTGAGTGGCCTTCTTCCGCTGCTTCTGTTCTTTCCATTTCTGGAATTTTGCCTTTTTGTCCGTCTTCTTCTTCTGGGAAGACTGGAAGTGGGCCTCTGCAGGAGGTGGCAATGGAGCGGAGCCAGGAGGGCGCATGTTGTGGGTGGCAACCAACAGGTCTCTGTTCTGTTCAGCCATGAGCAGGCATGAAAGAAGGTCAGAGTACTTTGTGAACTTCCTCTCTCGATATTGTTGCATAAGGATCATGTCCTTTTCGTGGAAGGACGTAAACGTCTTTTCCAGCAACATCTTCTCCGTCACTGGTTCACCACACAACTTCAGGCGTGAGGTGATGCGGAAGAGAGCTGAGTTGTACTCCGCTACGGATTTGAAATCCTGTATGCGGAGGTGAGTCCACTCGAACTGTGCACGGGGGAGTATGACATCCCTCTGATGTCGGTACCTCTCCTCGAGTGCATCCCACAGCTCGTAAGGGTCCTCTACAGTGAGGTACTCGTCCTTTAAGGTCGAGTTTAAGTGTTTCCTGATATATATAATGGCTTTCGCCTTTAATATATCGGAAACTTCCTCTGTATGAGGTGCTTCCACTGAAGCCTCCTTGTTAGCTGGGGCAGTACTAGTTGTTGCCTTTTCAGTCTGTGTGAGACTGAAACCATGAGAGCGCAGATGGAACTTCAGGTCCAACTGCCAACTCAGGTAGTTTGACCCATCAGCCTTCGGGACTGAGAAGTCTACATTTGCGAGTCTGGCCATTTTATGATCTAGCATGTACGGAAAAAATAGCATGTATCATTAAGACTGAAAATAAGATAGACATCCACGCATGTAATGTAGTCATTTTCATGAATTTAAATTACTGTGGTTTTAACATACATGCTTTTTTCAGGTAATGTGAATAATTAATTACTAAAAATTAACAATCACGCATGCTGTTTGATGGTTTTCATTGTGACATTAAAACATGGTATTAAAGCTAATTAATCAACCACGCAGTTTAATGCAAAGACAATGAAAAACAGAAATAATGACCTTAGGCTATAGGGATCAGCCAGCCGACACCGAAAAATAAATAAAAAGTCCAGTCCGAAGTTACATCAAAAATAAAAAGCATGAAAATAAATTACAACTCGGGAACTTCAGAGAGAAGCCCCTATCTTCATTGAGCGAAACGCCTTCAGCTTCTTTTTGGTGTCCTTCGGTCTTCTTTTTACATTTTCATCCTCACATACAAAGTTTCTCTCAAAAGAAAAGA
>CM061134.1:72718729-72776287 GCA_030789695.1 Scilla litardierei | reverse complement strand
GATCTTCCTAATTTTTAAACGTGTAAAAATCATATAATCCGAATAAAAAGCGTTGAATTAAATAACATGTAATTTGACCAGATTATAACGAAGTAAAATCGAATTAAATCTGAAAATCGTTTGAAAATAGTGAATTTTCGGGGTGAAAACCATAGTTAGGGTTTTTGGTTGCGCGGATTGCCGCTTCAGGCGGCTAGGGTTTCCGGACATGAGCGCGCACCGGGGGGCCGAAACGAGCGGCCGCCCGGGTGGGGGGCCCGCCGCTGCGGGCGGCGGGGCCCGTCGCTGCAAGCGGCGGGGGGGGGGGGGGGGGGCGCCGCTGCGGGCGGCGGGGTTGCCCCGCCGTCGCGGGCGGTGGGGTTGGCTCCCGCCGCTGCAGGCGGCGGGTTTCGCCCGCCGCTGCTGGCGGCGGGGCGATCCCGCCGTCGCTGGCGGCGGGGTCGCCCGCCGCTGCAGGCGGCGGGGCGAGCCCGCCATTTGCAGCGGTGGGGTGGGGGCGCCCGCCGCTTCGGGCATCGGGTGGGGGGGTTTTGCCGCAAGCCGAAGGGGGGTCGGCGGTCGCTGGCGGCGGGGCAAGCCCGCCGTTTGCAGCGGTGGGGTGGGGGCGCCCGCCGCTTCGGGTATCGGCTGGGGGGGTTTTGCCACAAACCGAAGGGGGGTCAGCGGCGGCCGGCGCGAGTTTTGGTGGGGGTTTCATATTCAGGCAAAAATATCCCCTAGGGTTTAATTGTTTTTGGGGATAAAAATCCAATTTTTGGTAGAAAAAATCATTTTTTAATCTCCAAAAAGTCGTTTTTATTGTAAAAAGTTGATTTTTAATCATTAAAAACGTTGATTTTCATTAAATAATCGATCCAAGGATCTTGGATCTAGACATATGCGCATACGAATTTAGATCTAGGGTTTCAAGATTATCTCTAGATCCTGCCCGCCGGATCTAGCGACGTTCGGTGAAGGAAGCCCGTTCGCGTCGCGTTCGTCCGTCTGCAGGGGTTCGGCTCAGCTTCGAGCTTGCTGATAACGTGTTGTAAATGTGGTGGCTATGAAATCCATAGCCCTGTATTTATAATAGTAGGGTTACATAATGGGTGGATACCCACTAACGGTAGGCCCACCAAAATCCCGTTTATAACACTATTTTATTATTTCAATTGTCCTGGCATGAGTATTGTAAGTTGTAACAAATCAATGTTACTTTTTCCCACCCCCAGAACACTGGGCAAATCCTAATGAAGAGATTCTATCTAAATCAATTATAGAGCTAAAGAACATTTTTTCATCAGTTGAACACAAGAATATGGTCTTTTTAAGTCTTCTACATTGCTATTGCACTTTGGTCAAGTGTTTTTCTCACATAAAAGGTCTTTGAGTTTGTGACACTGGTGCAGCTAAAACCAGAGGGCTTCTCTGTCTGTTATAAGATTTTTTACCAACATTGGGCAATGTCATGTGAGCCATCATTTGTTCAGTAGAGGATGAGGCCATATCTTGTAGGTGTACTCTGCATGTGAGCTTCTGTTACTGTGGAATCTCTGGGGCTCAAATGGGGACTGTGTTCCTCTTCATTCAGGATGAGCAGAAGAATGGGACGAGCCAGTGATTTTGATCTTCACCTTAAAGGTCTAAAGATGACTATATCACATCAGCTATAATACCAGTTTGTTCAATTAAAACAAAAATTCAAATAAGAAAATAAACAATAAGATTTGAAAGATAAATTATCTTTATTTTTATTTATTAGACACTAAATCAAAACATAAAGATCTTACAAGAATCTTTTATTTCTGTGAGATTACACACAGCCTCAAATTCCAAAATGTGATGGCAGAAAATAGATGTTAAGAGAAATTGCTATTGCTTCAAAAGCACAAGCCTATCAGGAAAAAAAGCTGTCGGACAATATTAAGAAGCTTTGATTAAAATATGATCTTAAGAAATATTTCATATTACACATGCCAGTAGATTCCATGGCTGATAAGCATCAATCAAGTCCAACAGAGGAGTTCATACAAATATCAAAAGTAGCATTCACAAACAGAACAAAAGAATATACACTAGATATTAGTGCACTAGATATTAGTGCACGTTAATGCATCAAGCATCAAAAACATCAATTTCCTCGACTAGTATTTATATCTTTAAAGATCTGCCCTACCCAGCCCCTGCAGAACACAGAATGAAAATAAAAAACTGACAATTTGAACAAAAACATCATTGAACAAAACATTGCCTTTTTCCTAGCATTCTGCCATTTCCCTAAACAGGTCACGCCAAAAGCTGCTAAAAATTTACTGTAAAACTCAGATCAAAACCAACCAAGTATTAAGAGGTCGAAGGGTCTGACATGTCAGGGGACTAGATCAATAAACCGTTGTGTTATTTTTCCGGGTTTAAACACCTTGGGCTTGGGCTCCACTTTGGTAAGATATTGTCCGCTCTGGGGCCGCACCGACACCCGCACGGTTTTAAACACGGGGCTTTCCCCCAAAAGGCCTCTTACCAATGGAATTCCCAAAGCCACTATTTAAACCCCCTGGATCCCCCCATGTGTCCGATGTGGGACTAATTCGAAATCCCAACAATCCTCCCCTCGAACAGGACCACATCATGAGCCTCCCCTCGAACGATCATCCATCCGCCGCCCTTAACTGAGCTCTGACCAAGCGTACTTCATTTGGCTGCCTCCCCGTGGCTAGGAAGGTCCATCCCCTTGATGGCGTCGAGCCACTTACGCTTGCGCCGAGCTCTGCCTCCGAGCTATACCTGCGAGGCCCCGCCTCCGAGCTGAGAGCTCTCCTCCATCAGTCTCGGCAGGCCGTGCCCGAGCCCTCCTTCAGCTCGGTACATGAGTCCGCTCCGCCCTAAGCATTGCAGACTCCTATACGCCGGCATCCCCATGTGGATCCGACTTGGGCTCGCCACGGTGGGCATCACTCTGTTCGGCATCTGAAGCGCTTCGTCCTTCTGTTCGAAAAAGCCGAGCTCCGCACTGCTCAGAAACACACCGACTCCCATACGTCGGCACCAGAGGATCAAACACTTCGGTCCACTTGGGTCCGGCTCTGATACCATGTTATTTTTCCGGGTTTAAACACCTTGGGCTTGGGCTCCACTTTGGTAAGATATTGTCCGCTCTGGGGCCGCACCGGCACCCGCACGGTTTTAAACACGGGGCTTTCCCCCAAAAGGCCTCTTACCAATGGAATTCCCAAAGCCACTATTTAAACCCCCTGGATCCCCCCATGTGTCCGATGTGGGACTAATTCGAAATCCCAACAATCCTCCCCTCGAACAGGACCACATCATGAGCCTCCCCTCGAACGATCATCCATCCGCCGCCCTTAACTGAGCTCTGACCAAGCGTACTTCATTTGGCTGCCTCCCCGTGGCTAGAAAGGTCCATCCCCTTGATGGCGTCGAGCCACTTCCGCTTGCGCCGAGCTCCGCCTCCGAGCTATACCTGCGAGGCCCCGCCTCCGAGCTGAGAGCTCTCCTCCATCAGTCTCGGCAGGCCGTGCCCGAGCCCTCCTTCAGCTCGGTACATGAGTCCGCTCCGCCCTGAGCATTGCAGACTCCTATACGCCGGCATCCCCATGTGGATCCGACTTGGGCTCGCCACGGTGGGCATCACTCTGTTCGGCATCTGAAGCGCTTCGTCCTTCTGTTCGAAAAAGCCGAGCTCCGCACTGCTCGGAAACACACCGACTCCCATACGTCGGCACCAGAGGATCAAACACTTCGGTCCACTTGGGTCCGGCTCTGATACCATGTTATTTTTCCGGGTTTAAACACTTTGGGCTTGGGCTCCACTTTGGTAAGATATTGTCCGCTCTGGGGCCGCACCGGCACCCGCACGGTTTTAAACACGTGGCTTTCCCCCAAAAGGCCTTTTACCAATGGAATTCCCAAAGCCACTATTTAAACCCCCCGGATCCCCCCATGTGTCCGATGTGGGACTAATTCGAAATCCCAACACGTTGATGCCAACACTTACTACCTACTAAGTTTTGATTTAAGGGATGCTATGGGGGTTCTCTTTGTAGCAAGGTGGAAGCGAGAGTCCACGAGGAAGGGCCAACAGGACGAGGAGAAGGGGAAGGAGACAAAGCAAGAAGCAATGAGGCTCCAAAAGGCCTGCAAGTGACATATCATTTTCTAGTCCACATGTGACATATCATTTTCTAGTCCAGTTTAATCAGTAGATTTTTTAAAGAGATAATCTACTGATTATCCTTAGCTAATGAAACATATTTTAATTTGATAGAGAATATTCATACTGAAAAAAAAATCATAAATGTGTAATGAAATCAAGTGTTATCTTTCTTAATAGACCAAGAAATAAGAAATGCAGAGCCTAGCTAGCATGCAGAAATCAAAAGGTCAATTTCATCCAAATGAAGTTATAAGGAGACCGAGCATGATATAGACTGGAAAATCATCTCCGCAAGTAACTATTCCTGATGGAATAATTCTAATTCTAACTTTGTGCAGATTACTAACAGTTCAGGAATATACCTTGATTTCATCCCAAAATTGGTCTTTCAGGGCTGTCAAATCTTTATTACGCCAATCTGTAATCGTGATTGGAAAGGTTCTTCTACTGCAAGAGCCAATGAAGTGTGCTAGGGTTATCGACTCTTTGCCAATTGGTTGACCCATTTCATTCCAATTCACCTTTATTACATCTCCTTTGGTCCTTTTTTCTTAACATTCACCATAGTAACTATTCCTCGAGACTGAATCTGAGACATGCCACTAGTACCATCAGAACCCCATGTCTCACCTCTTCTAGAACCACCTTGACCATCCCCACTAGCACGCTCTTTGCGCTGAGATCCAATAACCATGATCCTGCAAATAAGAGAAGAACAAGATCATTAGATGACAAGATTAATAGATGAAAGTGAATGCAGATTACAACAATTTCTACATATCTTATTCATTCCAATTAAGTGAAGTAAGCACAATCTAATGCATGTCTAAAGTAGATTTGTATTTGTAGCTGAAATGACTATATATAAATAACAAATATATAATAGGAACAAATCATACATTTCTTCTTCGCTTTAGCTATCTTCTTTTTTTCGTAGTTGGCTTTGCTTATTCATGACCATGTATATTAACTAAATCTGGATTTACATATTCACCATCATCAGGATCATATCTTGCATATAAGCGTTGACAATTATCATCAGTGCTCGGGCACACATGCAGGTTCTCAAAAGAAGGATCATTAATTGTGTCAACGTCCTCATCAACATGGTCACTAACTTGGTAATTGTTATTGAACTTGTTTGACAATATAACAATGGACCACTTCTTATCAACTGGGTCACTGATATAAAACACATGCTTAGCTTGCATTGCCATAATGAACGAATCGTCTTTGTACCCAACCTTTTTCAAATCGACCCGTATGGATCCAGAACTTTCAACATGTACCCCATGAGGAATGCTGACCCAACTGCAGTCAAACAACAGAACTCGAAATCCGACATAGTCAATTTTCCACATATTCATGATTTGTCCAAAGTATGTCGTATCTGTCTGGTTTAGTGCGGTGGCATTAATAGAAACATCACTATTCTGCATAGTACTCCTTTCATCGTGTTCTCTAGTGTAGAATGTGTATCCATTGATGAGATAACATTTGTAAGAGTACACATGCATATCAGGTCCTCTTGACAAAAACTTAACCCTTTCCGATACTGAATCACTTTTCTCTAAGATCTTATCACCAATATGATACGTTAACCAATCAATGAAGGTAAAATTGTGTTCCACTTCAATCCAATCAGAGCCTTTTTCTAGATATTTTCTTGAGATAACTTGCTTGTGCAATTGAACATAAGGTATAACATCAATTGTGTTATGTAGAACACACTAGTGTACCTGTCGCCAATGTTTGAGGTTGATCAACATTGGTTGACCACATGTTACACCCTCACCGTTAATCCTATCAGTGTGACGAGTACTCAGAAGTCCAATTGCTTCGACACTTGGGATATATTCAGACCAATATTCTATCGCTTCTTCAATTAAATAGGTTTCAGCGATGCAAGCTTCTGGTCGATACATGTTCCTCACATAACCTTTCAACACTTTCATATACCGCTCTATGCCATACATCCATCTCATACGTGCAGGACCACACATCCTCGTCTCGTAAACCAAATGTACAGTCAAATGAATCATGATATCAAAGAAAGAAGGTGGGAAATACATCTCAAGCTCACAAAGTGTTTATATAATCACTTTTTGTAGACGTGATAGACTTCTTGGGTCTATGACCTTGCTGCTCATGGCTTTGAAAACCCAACATAACTTTGTGATATTTTTACGTACATTTTCTGGCAAAATAGCATGAATTGCAATTGGCAGCAAATTCTCAATGATGGCATGATAATCATGTGATTTTAAAGTCATCAATTTCAACCCGGGTAAAGATACAAGACTTTGTATGTTGGACGAGTACCTCTCAGGTACCTTCACGGAGTGGAGTGTCTCGGTAACACCATCTTTTCTTTCTTAGACAAAGTATAAGCAGCAGGAGGCAAGTATGGTGCTTTCCCCTCCTTTGGTACAGGTGCAAGTTCTTCTCTGATTCCTTTGTCAACCATGTCCATTCGTGCATTGAGTCCATCTTTAGATGTCAAATTGTCACCTAACAAATTATTTCGTAAACTAGTACCAACATTTTTCTCATTATGCATGAGATCATATAAAATGCCTAACAAACAAGTCCTTCCAATAGACTAACTAAAAAAAGATTGATTCTTTCTTAAAACCTTTATTGTGAACAAACTTTGCAAACTTCTTACCAAACTGTGTCTTAATGTTTTCCAGCTCCTTCAGCATATCAACACCTGACAATGTAGGAGTTGGACACATATCTTCAACTTCACCATTGAATGCCTCGGACATCGTTCTATAGGGATGACTTCGATCCAACCATCGTCTATGCCCCATGTAAACAGACTTCTTACAATGACTCAATCAAAGATGATCTGTGTCATTTGTACAACATAGGCAAGCACAATGCCCCTTCACACTATATCCAGAAAGGTTGCGATAAGCTGGGAAATCATTGATTGTTCCAAACAACAAAGCCTTCAATCTAAAATCAGCCTTTTTGTATCCATCGTGTACATCAACACCCTCTTCCAACAACACCTTTAAGTCCTCGATTAAAGGAGCCAAATATATGTCAATGTCGTTCCCAGGTTGCTGAGGTCTTGATATAAAAATAGACAGCATCATATACTTCCGCTTCATGCATAACCAAGGAGCTAGGTTATAGATCATCAAAATCACGGGCCATGTACTATGGGAAGTACTCTGAATACTATGAGGGTTCATTCCATCTGTTGAAAGTACTAAGCGCATGTTCCTTGGATCCTTGCCAAATTCCGGATATTTATTATCAAATGTCTTCCACTAAGGTGAGTCGGCTGGGTGTCTCAACATTCCATCATTAATTCTTTCATCATGATGCCATGTCAAGCATTTAGCATCTTCTGCGCTACTATACAACCTCCTAAATTTAGGAATTATTGGAAAGTACCACATAACTTTGGCTAGGGAGTTGTTTTTCTTATATCGCTTCCTACCACATTTGGGACATTCATTCAATTCTGCGTACTCTTTTCTAAATAAAATACAATCATCCGGACAAGCATAGATCTTCTCATGTGTTAACCCAATAGATTTGAGCATTTGTTTAGCATCATACGCTCTACGAGGGAGCACATTCCCATCTAGCAGTAGCCCACTTACAGCTTCTAACATCTCTGTGAAGAACACATCAGAAACTTGGTGACTAGCTTTTAAGTTGTACAAAATCAACACAGCTGACAATTTTGAAGCCTTTGTGCAACCCGGCCACACTGGTAACCCAACATCCTCTCTTAAGTTATCACACATATCAGGATGATCCCACAACTCTTCATTGACAACACTTGGAAAATTCTTAACAGGACTAGATTTATCATTACCATCTCCCATACTACTTGTGTTCATTATATTTTCAAACTCAAATTGGGAGCCCAATTGACTTGATGAACTATATTTACGTTTGCGACTTGAGCTACATTTACCTTTGCTCTCACCATGATTTGTCCAAACCGTATATGTTCTGTCAATACCGTGACACATTAAATGCTCATGCAACTTCATTTCACCACTAACCTCTTTTACATTTAGACATTTTCGACAAGGACATTTAATGAACATCAGATTTTTAGCATTCTTGATTGCATGAGCACAAAACTCTTCCACCCCTTTCTTATACGTTTCAGATAATTGATCCGTATTTACCCAATCTCGATCCATCAAGAACAATACTACAAAAATTAATATAAATTTAACTTTCCACATTTGTACTAAGTCCCAATCCAAAATTCTAATGAAAAAAAAAACTAGGCAGTAGAGATTAGAGATGTAGAGACTATGGATGTAGAGAAAAAATTGACAAAAAATTGAAAAATTAGAGATGTAGAGACTATGGATTCATCTGAATGCCGTGCTCGAGGCAGTAGAGCTCCCAGCAGGCGTTTCCGACCTGAATGCCAGCCTGGCCGATGTGAATCGAGATGTGAAATTTAGGACAATGATGGTCCCTCTGAACTGGTTACTTCTGAGGTCGATGAGGACGAGGTCCTTGATGGAGGAGAGACCTCAGGGATCCTGCCGTAGAGACCGTTAAAGGAAAGATCGAGCTGCTGGAGAGCGATGAGGTTGAAGAAGAGGTCGGAGGGGGAGGTTGACCACGGGTACCCGACGGGGATCGGAGTGAGGAACGCCTTGTTCGTGCTTTCGGCGTTGAACGTGTTCGGATTTGGCTTCACGTTCTTGTTGCTGGAGTCGAAGGGGAAGTCGTTGGAGGAGATGTCGAGAGAGAATGAGGGCGAAGATGGCGATGACTACGGCGTCGATGAAATTTAGGGCACCATCCCCTCCGACCTGTGAGGAGGGGGAGGGGGAGGTCAAAGTTCTGGAGGTCGAAGATGGCGAAGGCCGGAGATGTTTGCATTTGCGATGGCGAAGGCCGGAGGGGGAGGTCGAAGCAGATGTGGGAGGTCACCGTTTGGGGGGAGGTCGTAGCCAGATGGGAAAGAGACGAGGCTTGGGGAATTTAGGGCTCGTTTGGAAACGAGAGCAATCAGGAAATCACAGGCCGAGGAAAATAGCGAGAATCGGGAAATTTTTGTTTAAGCGCTATCTAAGGGATTATATATATGTATATTTATTAATAAAAGTGCTTATGTAACGATTAGTACCATAGCGCAAAAATAAAGCGATATTTAAGGTATTACTTGGATAGCGCTTTAACAAAAAGCACCATCTATGTGATTTTTCCCTTAATTTTGATTTATTTTTATTTTCTATAAGTGCAGAAGCGCTATACAAGAGCTCATTTAGATAGCGCTTTTTAGAAGCGCTATCTAAGTAGCGTTACCCAGGCCCAAATCTGTAGTAGTGAGGTACTAGCTAATGATTTTCCCTTTTTGCTTCTTAAGGGTATTGGCACATTCGGCTTGTATGTGACCAAAACCCTCACATTCTCTGCACTATATCCATTTGCCTTTGTTCTTTGACTCATACCTTTGAGTAGGACGGCTGGTGGTCTTTTCAGTAGTGGGAAGATTTGGCAGTGCCATCTTGGTGACAGATCTGAAGTTCTGACCCTTGTTGTTGATCTTTCTCATCATTCTATTGAAGTTCTTGGTTAGCGATGCGATGTCGTCATCAAGTTCTGACTCATAATCAGATTTAGGTGCTTCACAAGCTTCTACCTTTAGTGCCACCCTTTTGTCCCTTTTGTTTTTCTTCACATTCATTTCATAGGTCTGAAGTGATACCATGAGTTCATCTAGTCTCATAGCAGATGTGTTCCTCACTTCTTCAATGGCCGCAATCTTCAAAGAGAACTTATTGGGTAGGGATCTCAAAGTTTTTTCAACCAACTTCTTTTGAGAGTACTTCTTCCCCAATTGAAATGCTTGATTAGTTATATCGCGCAGTCGCCCATTGAACTCAGCTACAGTCTCATCATCATTCATCCTGAGATTTTCAAATTGTGATGTGAGCATTTGAAGTTTAGATGCTCTTACCATACTGGTACCTTCATGAATATTCTGCAGTATATCCCACGCTTCCTTTGCATACTCACACGTAGAGATTAACTTGAATTACTCTTCGTCGACAGCGGAAAAAATAGCATTAATTGCTTTAGAATTGCACAGAGCCGCATGTTCTTCAATCCGAATCCAGTCTCTTGCCGGCTTGAGGTGTTCTTTGCCATCTTCATCAATTTCGATCGACGGTGTCCATCCTTCAATGACAGCGATCCATGCATTCTCATCGAGGGACTTAATGAATGCACGCATCCGAGACTTCCAATAAGTGTAGTTTGTACCAATGAGCAATGGAGGACGAACAACGGAGGCACCTTCTCGTGAAGCCACGATTCAGGTACTGAAAATCAAGATCACACCCTCTTTGATAACAAAGTAACACCGGTGACCTGCTCTGATACCAATTGTAATTCAGTACGTAGTTAATAATCAAGAAAACCGAATGATTAAAAACAAGAGCCAAGCACGACACACAAAACTTGGTAACGTAGTTCAGTACGCACACCTACATCTGCGGGGCCACGCCTAGAAAAATAAATTACTCCACTAAATATCAATTATTACAATCACTAATACCACGTTTCTACTAGGAGGAACAACCTCCCCCCAATACAAACTGTGTTGGGTGGTCTCTACCAACCCCATGGAGTAATTTGCGCAAGCTCCGCTTGCGTGCAAGATCCCCTTGCTGAACTGACAAAGATCAACCCCCTTGATCCCCTATGTGCGTAGCAGTCAGCCTCCTCCCGGAGTTCTTTGATCAACTTTCGCAAAAGCCGTGCCCTAGCCGCAAAACTGCACAACCCATATATCCTTCGCTCCCCCTTAATTGCGGAGTAGAATATGGAAGGTAGCTTGAACAATCTGTGCAGATTCGGCAGCCCGCAAGAATCCGAACCAATTCGGGCAATTGGTTCTGCAAAATCCTCTAGCATTAAACAACTGATTTGCAGGCAAGAATCTCTCCAACCGATTCTATAACAAATTCCAAGAGATAGCAACTTTCAATTATATCTCTAGCGATACTCAATCACAGCTACGTATACCAGAGTAGGTTGAAGATACTATAAAAAGATCTGCAGCAATCAATCTTCAAAATACTCCCAACCAACAGATCTGCGAGCTATTCACTTCATATTAAAAACTAACATCCCCTCAATTTAGCAACTGATTTAGGAAGGGCTTTCCAAATATCTCTTATGCAAATATTCCACAATCAATTCAGGAATCCCCGACATTCTAGGCAGCAAATCAGATCTGAATCAACAAGACAGATCTGCAAATCAAAACAGCATTTCTTCATACGAATCATACTCCAGATCCCGCATGTTGTACATAATGTTGTAACATTATGTTCAACATCTGGTCAAACTTCTCGAAAATAATTCTGATTCCGCAAACTGAGCTCTCCAGCTAAAGTGCCACTAATGCCAACAAATATCAGCAGAAATTTAACCATAACAATTTTAGATGAAGATATAAATATTTAAATAATTATATTGTTCAATCATGTTGTTTACATTGTAATTTGTTTTGCTAGTCAAGAAAATGCACATATAAAAATGCATGCTCCCCCATTAGTGTAATATTTTTCCCATTGTTACATAGGCAATGTCTTGTTAATGAAGATTATTAAGATTTTTTAAGGTTAACAGTATGTTCTTATTTTCTTTTTATAAAATAATGTAAGGGTAGTAGTTCGCCATATTTCTAACTAATTTTTCCATTTTTTTCACTTTATGGATTTGATTTATACATAGTATGAATAAAGATATGTTTATAAGAAAGTAGGCTTTATCACTGCCAATATTGTAAGAAATGGTTGGTACTAATGAGCTTATTATCTACGTGATCTTGTTTTTATTCAGATTGAGACATTCCAGCTCTTGCTTTTGGTCAAGCAAAGGAACATAACAGAATGCATACTTCTACAAAATTTTGTGATTAATTGATCTGCAAGAAATTTTCTCTATGCGTGTTAGTCCTTTATTAAATTGAAAGCTAAGTTATAACTACTTAAATAATTAGTTCGTACAAGGTTGTTGGTTACCCAGCAACCTGTTGAGCTAGTCAAAGTAAAAGCACATATGCATGTTCCCCTCTCTTTAATAGATTAACTGGTTGTTTATGCATTTTCTTTTTTAATAAGGGTTTTTTAATTCTGTTTATAATTTTCATATTGTTATTGTTAAGAAAATAATCCTACACTAAAAAGAATAGAGAAAGGGAAGGGCAGAATGTTGGGCATTTGCCCAGAACTTTAACTGCTTGGGTTAGAGTATGTCGGCCTTGATTATATCTTAATTGGTTTTTCTCATCATATGATCCACCATATTGTTCTAATATGGTATTAGAGTCATCAAATCTAAATATTATCTGCACATTAATGTAAAATCTGCCAAGTTCTTATTCAGTTTGCTTCTCCCTATTGTTTATCTCAACGAAAATGTGTTTTAATTTGCAAGTAAGAGGGGGTGAATTTTATCTCAAGTTCTATGGAAAATAGAATATTTGTTTGCAAATAAACAGAAGGGGAACACATATTACTTATGTGTTATGAAGGTGACGGCTACTGAAGCAGTAGCCCTATATTTATAATGGAAAGGTTACATAATGGGTGGATACCCTAAACACAAGTGGGCTCCACATGGGCCTACAAAAGCCCATTCATAACACTTCCCCTTATCCATCCATTGTTCTAAGCTTGATATATGAATACTTCGGGATTCATAGAGCTTATTTCATCACGGGAATATGGATACTTCTGGATCCTAAGTTAGGAGGTCGTGCCTCGTTAAAACCTTTGGCTCTAGAAACCTAGTGGAAAAAACCAATAGCTAAGGAAAAAGAGTGCAAGTCTCCTTAACTTTTCCTGATCGGTGGATATCACCGGGGGTGGATACTTGTGGATCCAGAGTTGATGTGGTTGCCTCGTCAAAACCTTTGGCTATGGAAAACCCAATGGAAAAAACCAATAGCTAAGGAAAAAAGAGTACACCTCAACATTAACTCCACCTATTATGTACAAGCTTCAGGCTTGTAAGTCTCTCAACTGTCTCATCCCAATCCTTATTACAAGTTTTCTAAAGATATAACGATGTAGTGCTTTAGTAAACAGATCTGCCAGGTTGTTGCAAGACTTAATTTGCTGAATGTCGATCTGTTTGTCTTCTTGTAGTTCGTGCATCCAGAAAATCTTGGGGAAAATGTGCTTCGTCCTATCACCTTTGATGTAGCCACCTCGTAGTTGAGCTATGCATGCTGCATTGTCTTCAAACATGATGGTTGGTTCAAGGTCGCCCGTCTTCAGGCCGATCGTCACCAAGATGTGGTGAATGACTGAACGTAGCCAAAAACATTCTCTCTAGCTTCATGGATCGCAATGAGTTCGGAGTGGGTTGCTGTCACGGTCTGTTTCACAGATCTCCATGAAATGGCCATTCCACCGTAGGTGAAAATGAAATCAGTCTGGTGCTTTATGATGTGGGGATCTGATCTATATCCTTGATGTGCCCATATTTTCTAATTTTTTTCATATCATCATAACATTGCATTTCATGCCATTTTTGCATCCAAATCCTATATTTTCCTACGATATCGCATTTCTGACGTTATATTTGAGTTTCGTAATGTTTTATGAGTTTTCAGGGATTTTGGAGCGATTTGGGACCCGACCTGGGTATGGATACATCTGATACGCCCGTGAGTTCGTTGGCGAAGCTCTACAGGAGTTCACTGTGTTTTTGGAGCCATGGGAGGAGTGGAGGAGAGAGCAGGAGGGGGAGATGAGCTTCAGCAGCTTCAGGATATAAATTCCCAGATGACTCGACCGAGCAGAGTAGCTGCTCGGTCGAGCAGATGCAATTGGAGAAGGAGCAGATACACAGCCCACTCGGACCGAGCACTTATATTGCTTGATCGAGCAGCCTTTCACTCCAAAGCCCGACCAATCCAGCGCACAGCCCGAGCAACTTTTCAGCGACCGAGTCAGCCCTCTGCTCGGACCGAGCTGAGCTGACTTGGCCAATGCATGCAGAGTGAAGATTTTGGAGAATTTCAATTTCCTGTCGACCTCGGTCGAGCAGTACATCTGCTCGGACCAATCGGACGACCGAGTAACACACTGCTCGACCGAGTAGCCTACTCGGTCGACGACGTTGAGGCCATTTTTGGAAGGATCTTTCATATCGACCGTTGCACGATTTTTGGGGAGTGAAGTCGGGGAGCTGGCGACTTCGATTTGTGGGCGATTCATTTTGAGTTTTTTGAATACTTTTTTTGGAGAGGAGATTAGGCGAATTTTTGTTAGGTTTTAGATTAAACTTCTGAATACTATTTGGATCGAATTTCTTGTGGAGATTGTTTGCTACTGCGTTTAGGAATTTTTATTCTTCTCTGGATCTATTTCTCGTCTATTTTTTCATCTCTCGCTGTAAGTTTTTGATCTTCATTCTATTAATTTGCTATGATGTTTTCCTCCCTAAAAATTGTGTTTTTACCCGTCAAGAATGTCATGAGTGAGTAGACTTTTCTATGGTTGATGGGTTAGCCCTAAGATCATAGGGGGGAGATGTAGATCTGGATCCCTAGGTTGAATTAGGGATTTAAGGGAGTATTTTGGTCGATCCTACCGAGTCCCTAGATAACCCGTACTGAGATCATGCCCACGGTCTGTGGAATTGATGTGCTTAAGGGGTATCTTTGGGATTCGAATAAGGAAATTGGTGGATCCAACCAAGGCTTGTGACCATGCTCAACACGTTCCTTGAGGGGACCCATCGACGAACTACACTGCTATGTTGACGGCTACCGTCATTGCGTCATTGAGAGCTACCGAAATACCTCACAATTCTAACACACGAGAGTGGTACGAATTGGGAGATTAATCCCCTAACCCTAATGCAACGTAAGGATTCTATTCCAACGTCGATCCCCGACGATCTTAGCGGTGATCCCTAACGTCCTAGTCCTTTTTATTATTAAAACAACAACAACACAACACCCAATTCTCTCAACCCGATAGCTATCTTACTTCAAGATATAGAAGTGAACTGAGAACCCAAATACACTATCACCGTCCCTGTGGGATTCGATATCTTTTATACTACAACTTGACACTGTCCGCTTGCGGATTGAGCCCAAAATTGATACCCAGGGGCCATACCACGCCTAGTGATCGTGACACCGTCGGGTGGAATCTAGGTGTAGGTTCGGATGCGTCAATCCTGCGTCTGCAAAACCAACTAAGTTGGAAGATGCGCCTCTTTGGTAGTATAGTCCCAAGTCAACTGACACTAGGAGGTAGTGCAAAAGATGCTTCACTCCGTTCCAGTGACGCTTTGTGGGTGCTGAACTGTATTTGGCTAATAGGTTGACTGCGAACGCTATATCGGGACGCGTGTAGTTTGCCAGATAGAGGAGTGCTCCAATGGCCTTAGGTAAGGTACTTCAGGACCAAGTTTTTCCTTCCACTCTTCCAGCGGATGAAAGTGGTCTTTACAACATCCAATGATATGACAACCATTGGTGTACTCAGCGGGTGACATTTGTCTATTTAGAAAGTTTTCAGAAATTTCCTTGTGTAAGTGGATTGATGTAACAGGATTCCTCCGGTAAGGTGTTCAATTTGTAAGCCAAGGTAGAATTTGGTTTTGCTAAAGTCTTTCATCTCAAAAGTCTGTGTAAGGCTTTTGGATATCTTAGCTACCTCTTCGGGAGATCCTATGAGATTTAAATCGTCTACGTAGACGACAATGATTACAAATCCTGTTTCCTTTGCTCTTATGAAGATGCAAGGGCAGACTATGAAGATGCAAGGGCAGACTTCATTATTGGTAAATCCTTGTTACACGATGAATTCACAAAGTCTGTTGTATCACATTCTCCTCGATTGTTTTAGACTATATAGTGATCTTTGGAGTTTGACAGAGTAGACATCCCGAGGTCTATCTGTCATTTTTGTTGGCAATTTATAGCCATTCGGAAGTTTCATATAGATAGCTTTATTTATGTTACCATATAGGTATACAGTCACAACGTCCATGAGCTGCACATCCAGGCCTTCCATAACTGTTAAGTTTAATTATGAATCGTAAAGTGATCACATCCATGACCGGAGAGTACGTATCATCATAATCTCTTTCTAGTCGTTAGGAAAAGCCTTATACAACCAGGCGCGCTTTGTAGCATAAGATCTAATTATTTTCGTTTCTCTTTCTTACAAATACATTTATATCCCACAGGGTTTACACCTTTTGATGTTGGAATTACTGGTCAGAATACTTTGCGTTTTAAGAGTGAGTCCAACTCTACTCCTATTGCATCGTTCCATTTTGGTCAATCCTATCTGCATTTACATTCTGCTAGAGAGCGTGGATCGATATCATCGTCATATTTAGTGACGTGATTAGCAATAACGAACGCGAAGTCGTCATCGATGACAGTGCTTTTTCTGTCCAATACCTCCCCTATACGTACATAATTTAATGATATTTCTCCTATACTTTCCTCTTCTGGGGATTTTAGGAGGGGAGCAGTATTTGGGCTAAGCTCAGCATCCTGTAGTGGTATTGTAACATTTTATCCATGAGTTTTCCTCTTTCGAGGGAACTTATCCTTGGAGCCTGGGAGTCGTCCTCTGTTTTGTTGAGGTACGACCGCTTCTGCTGCAGGTGGATTGCATCCATCTTTGGGTATGTCAATCATAGCTGGCGTGTTTGCATCAGGGACGTGTAATCTGACAATCTTCTGATTGTTAGTGAATTTGTCCAGTAGTAAGTGAACTGTATTTTGTATTTGGAGGATCTTCAGGATCGCATATTTACATTTGTTTGTACGCAGATCAAAGTGGGATAAAGTTTTGGTATACCATGAAATGGTCTTTGAAGCTTCAGGCTTCTTAGTATTTAAGCCTAGTTTGGGAAAGGTATTTTTGTCAAACTCACAGTCTTCTAGACATGCCTTAAAATCATCCCCCGTTAGGGGTTCCATGTATGTAATGATCGATGGTGAGTCGAACCCTATGTAGATACGTAGGCGACGTTGAGGACCCATCTTGGTCCTCTGCGGTGGTGCGATGGGAACATAGACTGCGCATCCAAATGTCTTCAAGTGAGAGATATTTGGTGGAGATCCATATGCAAGTTGTATCAGAGAATAAGTTTGACTACCAAATGGTCGTAATCTTATTAGCGATGCAGCATGCAAGATTGCTTGCCCCATGCAGTCATATGCAACTGGGATTGCATTAGCAATGGACGAGCGATCCATTGTAGTCTCTTTATAAGAGATTCAGTAACCCGTTCTGGGTGTAAACATGTGCTCCATGATGTTCAACTTCAATGTCAGTTGCTTGGCAGTAGTCAAGATAGACTTGTGGTGTAAATTGCCTAGCATTATCCAGACTTAATTTTTTAATCTGATTATCTGGGAAAAGTGCCCACAACTTGATGATTTGTGCCAGTAGCTTTGTGAAGGCTATGTTGCGGGTGGATAGTAGGCACACATATGACCATTTGGAAGATGCCTCTATCAGCACCATAAAGTACCGAAATAGGCCACTTGAGGGCTGAATATGCCCACAAATGTCTCCATGTATTCTTTCCAGGAAGCTGGGAGACTTTGAGTCTACTTTAAGTGGAGATGGTCTCGTAATCAATTTACTTTGTAACAAGGGGGACAAGGAAAATCACACTTTTGAAGTAACTTCAGGTTCTTCAAATTAATTCCACGGGATTGGGTTTGATGCGGTGCATCATTGCCGATCCGGGGTGTCCGAGTCTATTATGCCAGAGTTGGAATTTTGGTTGATTTTTGCACTTCTGGTGCTCAATAATATTAGCTTTCATTGCTCGACTTGTTGTATGGTAGAGATCCGACGGGAGTCCCTCAAAACGCTTAACGATGGTTTTAGCATCGTTTTTAAGAGTCGCTACATACAAGTATTCTTTGTCATGTTTGTCCACTGTTTCTTGGTGGTATCCGTGTAGACGGATGTCTATGAAACTTAGTAAGTTTCTGTGTGAGCTTGGAGAGAAAAGAGCATCTTTTATTAAGATTTGTGTTTTATTGTGGAGCAAAATGTTTGCTTCCCCTGATCCTTCTATTATACTTGATGGACCAGAAATAGTATTTACGGTGCCATCGTATTGGTTGATGCTTTGAAAAAAGTAAATATCTCGAAGGATCGTGTGCGTAGAAGCACTGTCCACTAGGCATTTATTATCCATCTATAGCAAGAAAGAAAAGTATAGCAATTGTACGTCAGGTCAGGTCTACAAAAAAAGTCAGACCAAACTGCAAGTGTATCAACTTTTTTTTAGACAACGTTTTACTGGTTGATTAGCATGCTGGGGTTACAACAAGTACAAGAGAAGTAACGTAGCAGGAAAGTAAAGCGCAACAAGTAGTAGTTGTAGCGTGTGCTACCAATTACGGGACTAGCCTACAGGTGTCAGGACAAGACGTGACGTGACGGAAGCAAGGCAGGACAAGACAAGTGAGACACGAAAAGGGTTCACGCCTTACGGTTCGAGGGGGATCAGACCCTCTTACCGTGCGCACGCTCAAACCAACCCCAAACCCCAAGACAAGACAAGACAAGACACCAGTACAAGGGATCACTCGCTCTAGCTTGGCGAGTGCCCTATTGCCCGCAGGCTGAGAATCAGTACAAGGGATCACTCTCTCTAGCTTGGAGAGTGCCCTATTGCCCTCGGGCTGTGTATCAGTACAAGGGATCACCCTCTCAACTTGGAGAGTGCCCTATTGCCCGCAGGCTGTGAATCAGTACAAGGGATCACTAGGCGAGTGCCCTATTGCCCAGCGGGCTGTGCAAGACGGGACGTGACGTGACAAGACGGGAAGGGTTATTCTAGGGTGTCCACACACACGCACACACATGATAGCCCTATGATGTCAAAAGTTGTTGTTGTCGGGCTCAGACTTCGTCGTCAAGTCTGAGCCGTCAGGAGTCGTCCCGGACGCTATCATTTCACGTCCGGTTCTCATCACACACAATCTAACAGTTCTACAAACTAGAACTAAAGCACAGTCAAATCGCAAGTGGGTACACTTGCCTGGAATAGTGAGTGCGTCGTCTGTCCGGGGCGTCTCGTCCAGTCGTCGCGTCCGCGGTAGTTCGTCTGAAAAGAGATCACGGCGACGGTGTCAAGTTGCGATTTTCGTCAAATCCTATTTAGGTTCATTTCTAAGTTAGGCATGGCTACCCTAACTGTCACGAGTCAAGTTGTCCGATCAACCTATCCGACGATTCTATCCTATGTGCACAGTTCAAAAGTCCAAACGTCGGTCTACGGTTACACATCGATTTAAGAGAGCAGAAAATAAATTTACTGAGTTAAGTTGCCAGTTTTAGTTAGGTTTTCAGTTTTGCTACTGTGGGGGTTTCGCTACAAGGTAGGGGAACCAACCTGTCCGGAGTCTGGGGTAGAGCGGACGTAGAGTCTGAACGGCGACCGATCTGACTGGCACGGCTACGGATCGTCTCCTAGCGGTGTCTCGGCTACGGGCAGCGTAGCCAGACACGTTCTGGTAGCGGTCAGAGAGTACAGACAGCGGCTAGGGGCTGGACAGCGGGCATGAGTGTCGAGATGGCGTTCTACGGCTTCCGGGAAACCGTAACAACAACTCGGGGCGAACGGCTCGTCGAACTCTACGCCTACGACGACGAGAGTCGCAGGAAGAGTTCGTGACGTCGATGAATACTCCCAGAAGGTGTAGGAGGCTGTCGGAGAGCTCCAACAGCGAGGAGCGGCGGCGAGATCTTGGCGGCGCGACGGAACGTCGCCAAACACCCAAAACAGCGAGCAACCACGCTGTTACAGAGGGTTTCGCGGCCTGGGGTCGCTGTCAATGGCGAGAGGAGGCAGTGGGAGGTTCACGGCGACGGCGTGGGGGCTCCGGCGGCGGCGGCAGCGGCGGCGGCGGCCGTGTCAAGCTGCTGCTGCTGCTGTGCGGGGTTTCAGGCGACTGCGGCGGCTACCGGCGGCGAGAGGCAGCGGTCGGGGCTGCAGTCGAGAGAGGGGAGGTCGGCGAGTAGGTCGGCGGTGACTGCGGCCTCCGGCGAGGCTCAGGTCGACGGGGAAGAGGGGTTTGCGTGGGTAGGGTTGCTTCTAGGGCCGGCGCAATGGAGATTTTCGCGTGAGCTGTGAAAATTCTGAGAAATAACCTAGGTTTCTTTATAGGGTGGGGCCCACGTGACTAAGGGAGAGGGTTCACGTGAGGGGGCTGCCTATTAGGGTTAGTTAGGGTTAATTAGAAATTACTAGGGTTAATTTGTTAGGGGTATTCTTGTAATTAACGGGGTCTACTGGTGTACAAGGGTCAAACGGTGCCCAAAAATTATAAGAAAAATACCGGGGCGACCGGGGCGACGAGAGCAAGAAGTCAGAAGAGACGGATTACAATTTCGATGACGGAAAACAAAATTAAAAATAAAAACGCCTCAAGTCAAAAGTGAGATACGCGACGTCTCCTCAGATAAAATCAAATCGTGGGCGAACGGCCCGTGAATTGACGTTGCAAATCAACACGACAAATGTGGTACTCTTAGAGAGGGTCACAACGACATATCACACGATAGGGTTCGGAAACAAACAAAGTCTAAAATAAATACGTGCACGGTCAAGCACACGTGCACAAAGAAAATAACGATCGGAAACCGACCGTTACAGTTGATGCTTTGAAAAAAGTAAGTATCTCGAAGGATCGTGTGCGTAGAAGCACTGTCCACTAGGCATTTATTATCCATCTATAGCAAGAAAGAAAAGTATAGCAATATTAGGCACAAAATAAGCAAATTTCATTTAAAGTCTGAAAATAAACTAACATGCTGAAATGAAACAAACATCTAGAAAGGGAATTGTTTTTCAACTACAATAAATTACAGAAATAGATAATGCATCAGTCTAGCAGGTCATCGGTCGAGAATTCCTCGGCGATGTACCGAATTGAAGCCAGTTCTTCATTTTCTACCAGATTTGTTTCAGCAGATTTCTGGCTAGCTTGGAACAAATCCTAGAGATAGCGCAGAGTACGACAGTTTCTGGACCAGTGTCCAGTCATGACATATCTGTGGCATTTGTCTTTCCAGTCTTTCCTGGAGCCAGTTGTCTGGCCGTTGTCTTTTCTCTTCCACACATTTTTCCTCTTCCCCTCATTGTTGGTCTTTGGAGTGGGTCCTCTAGCCAGCTTCTTCATTGCATTTTCCTTCTGGGGTTTGCCTTTGAATTTATTCTTCTTCTTCTGTCAGGAGATATTGTGCGCTTCAAGCACAGGTGCTGTACCAGCAGGGCACAAGTTATGGGTGGCCAGAAAGAGGTCTTTGTTCTGTTCTGCCATCAGAAGGCATGAGAGAAGTTTAGAGTATTTTGTGAATTTTCGTTCACGATACTGTTGCATGAGGATAACATCCTTCTCGTGTAAAGATGTAAAAGTTTTCTCCAACATGCATTTCACCGTCACTTTTTCACCAAACAACTTCAGGCGTGAGGTGATACTGAATAATGCCGAGTTGTACTCGGTAATGAACTCGAAGTCCTGTAGATGGAGGTTCTCCCATTCATATCGTGCTAAAGGAAGGATAACATCTTTTTGATGTTTGTATCGATCCTCGAGTGCGGTCCATAACTCGTATGAGTCTTCTACTGTGAGGTACTCGGCCTTCAGGGTCCGATCGATATGGCATCTGATATAGATAATAGCCTTAGCCTTATCTATATCAGAAACCGTATCGCCAACAACAATGACATGACTCGAGCCCTGTGAGCGCAGATGGAATTTGATATCCAACTGCTAGCTCAAGTAATTCTTGCCTGTAGCTTCCAATACGTCAAAGTCAACGCTCGCTATCTTTACCATTTATCTAAGCATGTTAACCAAGCAATATTAAATATTTGAAAAGAAATAAATAATCATGTAATTCAGACACAGATATTTGTTGTGTGGATCGGCTAGTCACCATTTTTAAAATAAAGGCCATATACAGTCCCATTAAAAAGAAAATACAACTCGGGAACCCACATGGGGCTCCTATTCTTCTGGAAGTAGATCTTCATCTTCATGGGACGTGCGCCGGTCTTGGAATTTATACAATTTAATCCCCACTACAATTTCTCTCAAAAGAAAAAAATGCGAGGAAAAATAAATGGTGACAAATAGCCGATCCAAAACCACAACAAAACATTAACATTCGTCGCAGAAACATCAACAATGTACCAGGCATTTGTTTATTAATCACAAGCACGTAGTATGTTTAATCGCAAATAAATTCATGCTACGGGCAATGAAAATATGCAACATCACAGTCATTTCAATGGAATAAAATATTTTTTAATTATTAATTGGACCACCTGGAAACGTCATTACCAGTTAGGTTAGTTAACTAATGACAGTGCGGTCTCAGGATCCTCATAATTATTAAACGTGAAAATAATAATAATCCAATATGAAAAATGCAATTGGTGATGAAATAACATAGAATCTACCTGAAATTAATTAAAATAAATGGATCAATAATTTTTATAAGCGCTTTGTTTTTTAAAAAATATGTGGAAAACCCCTAAGTAGGGTTTTGTGGCGACGGCCGCAAACGGGGGCGCCGCAGGGGGGGCGGCCGAAGGCGGTGGCGCGCGGGGCAACTGCAGGTCGCGGATGAGCGGTGGGGGGTGGCTGCAGGCTGGGCGGTGTGCGCAGGGAGACTGTAGGTCTCGGGGGTGCGCGTTGCGGGCACGCGTGGTAAGGCACGCGTAGGGGACTGCATGTCGCGGCGGGCACGCGCGGCAAGTCGCACACGGGGTGACTGCAGGCTGTAGCATGCACGCGGCAGGCGCGCGCAGCGACAGGCCCCCCGTCGATGCGCACATGGATGCTTGTTGCGAGGCGTGCACAGTCGGCGCGTGCAGCGAGGCATGCTGGGGGCACGCGCGGGCGGCGACAGGCCGTCGGGCAAGGCGCGCGAGGGCAGCTGCAGGCCGTACATGGTTGCACGCGCGGGATGGGGCACCAATCCCTCTAGATCTATAGATTTCAGAGGGAAAAACAGATTTTAATTGTAAAAAATACTATTTTTAATCTTTGAATCAACGTTCTTTACCGTAAAAATTTGATTTTTAACGTTAAAACGTTGAATTTTCCTCCAAAAATGATTTAAAACTGTTTTTAAATATAGATCTATGTTTAAAAATATGATTTTTCATACAGATCTAGGTATAAAAGTAGATCTAATAGAAAAACAACACAGATCACTCATCATGTGCATGAAAAATTAGATCTAGGGAATATAGATGAGTACCTCTAGATCCTACCCGCCGAATCTAGCGAATTTTGAAGAAGGAAGCCCAATCCGCGTCCTTGCGATTCGTCTGTCGGCAGAGGTTCGGCTCAGCTGACGAGCGTGCTGATTACGTGTTATGAAGGTGATGGCTACTGAACCCGTAGCCCTATATTTATAGTGGAAAGGTTGCGTATTGTGTGGATACTCTAAATACAAGTGGGCTCCACATGGGCCTACAAAAGCCCATTCATAACATTATGTTTTTTGTTAGACTCTTTTCTTAGACAATAGCAGTGGGATTCTATGTCCCATTAATTCTTTAGTGAAGTCCTCTGACCGTGTACTCTTCTTCTATAAATTCCAAAAGTTTCTTCTTTTAAGAATTCTAATTTTACTTCTACATTCCCAAAAACGACAATGACACCTGAAAATATTAAAATATTCTTTGTTTCCAAGTCATTCATCATTTTATTTTGGTAGTGATTCAAGTGAGAGAGGCCTCTTCTGTAATGCAAAAGGGCCCCCAAAACAGATGAACAAATGAGCTTAAATCTTCTATTTTCTAAAAGAAATATCAAATATACAGTATAAATTGCACATTAGTATGATAATTATTTTCATCTCCTTCAACTCCCCCCTAGTGCGTCTCGAAACAGAACTGACTCGAAGAACAAGTCATCCATTTGGTCTTCTTTCGATTTCGATAGAATGGGTATATCAGAAGTATAATATTTTATAGTCTATTAGGATGTTTTCTTAATACCATGAAGTTTTGTTTGGTAAATATTTTTGATTGATTTTTTTTGTTACGCTTAGAATGTAATGCATAATGAGGTGTTTCAAGTCAGATTGTATTTTTGAAGTCTTAGAAGTTTGCTTGTTTGTGTTGGAATATTTTCAGATTGTAGGAGGATGGTGCTATTAAGGACAGAGAAAGAAAAGGGACTTATCGGTTTGCCGAGGCGTGCTAGGCACTGGCCTTAAGAGTAGATTTCCGCCCCTCAGAGTAAGAACTCGGTGCAAGGCAGGTCCAGCGGCTACCCTCCAGGATTCAACGGCAACGGCCTTGTAAGTGTGCACTCACAATACAAGGCTCCAGCGAGCAGCAACCGTGCTTTGATCTCGAACGAAGAGGAAGAGGAAGGAGGCCGCAGCGGGTGGAAGCCGCAGCGAAGGAGGATCTGTTTGGGGCCGTGGAGGCAGTTGGCGAACAGAACAGCGGCACGAACAGCAGCAAAGAATTTGTTTGGGAGGATATTGCGCAGTGTATCAAAACCCTTGACAGACTAGGGTTTATATAGGTGAAGGCAAAATGGCTGTTGGAATGCCGCAATTAAGAGAGAGGTTTTATTTCTGCCATTAAATGAAATAATAGCTGTTACGGTATTAAAGCAGCCATTAAACACAATATAGCTGTTGAGACAATTAATCAGCGCCATTAATAAAAGAATATGGCTGTTGGGAAATTAATGGGCCAAAAATTTAACGCAAAACTCGGGCACTCCGCGCGCGCACACCCGTGAACCCCCCCTGCGCAGGCGCGACGCCAGCGCACACACGCTAAGGTTTTCCGGATCCGACGCCCAGATTTTCCATTTGGCTCAACCCGATTTGGGCTCGGTTTCGGTGTGGGCTCATGCGCCCGCGAGATACCCCCAAGTCCTAGCCCATTAACAAGTCCAATAGCCCATTAGGAGGAAGTCTATAATATAACCATTGAAGAGTTATCTCCCATCCAATGTGGGACTATTTTCTCTTTGAAATTGGAAGAAATATCCAACAATCCCCCACTATTTCAAAATTTCAAGAGGTAAGGGAAAAAGAATCCAAGATGAGGAAAAGGAAAGATTTCGAAATCAAATACGACAATTCAATACATTAGCAATGGTGACTTTCGGTCTATGAACCATTACTTAGGGAATGGAAGTGTGTTCTATAAGAAGTTGGTGAAACATATAGTTTCTATGAACCAATCTCCTTTATTGTAAAACATTGACTTACAACCCATATTGAATCATCAATGAATAGTTGCTTGCTCTTTCGGGTTGGCACGTTTCGGCCATGCGCCGTACCTGGATTTTCATGAGTTCTCTAGCGAATGTACCCAAATTTGCATAGGAAGCGGCCCCATTTCCACACCCATATAGGTGGACCCATCAAGTGTGCTCGACGATTATGCACACCACCCAACAAGGGCTATGGTTTCCATTAAGAGTCATATGCTCACCCTCTCTCATCGTCGATAGCACTATCTACACCATAGGAAGGGACATGAACATAATGATAGTGTCCCCCACGATCAACAAGTGACTTGTTGTTACCCATATGAACCTACTTCATGAGATCATCAATCACATAGGTTGGGTTACCATCACTCTTGACCTATGTTTTAGGTATAAGTCCCATTCCCCTCGATGTACTTTCCACTAACTTCCTATTTAGTGGTTTTGTCAGAGGATCTGCCAAATTCATCTCTGACCTAACATAATCAAGGAACACAATCCCATGATCTAGCAGCGGCTCACAATAAAGTGCCTTAGGCGTATAAGCCTACTTTTCCCATTAAAAATTTTATTTCTGGCTTTCGCAATTGCATCTTGACTATCTCACTAGATAGACACAGACGGTACCGATTTTTCACAAATGGGAATATCACTAAGAAGGTTTTTAAGCCATTCGGCTTCGCTACATGCCTTCTCAATGGCAATAAACTCGGACTACATATTAGACCGAGCAATACATGTTTGCTTGGATGAGTTCCAAGACACCACACTTCCACCAAGTGTAAAAACATAACCACTTGTGGATTTAAGATCATCTGAATCAAAGATTCAGTTTGCATCAATAAAACCTTCTAAAACTGATGGATCGCCACAAAAAATAATAATAATAATCCATATACAAGAGTTCCTTTCAAATATCTCATAACTTTTGACAATGCATTCCAGTGATCGCTATTATATGGAGTAGCTACATGTTTTTTTTAAAAAAGCATTATACCCATGCAACCACCCAATGACAAAATGCAAGAGCCGCAGAAATCCACAAAAATTATTTTCCTGTTGGTGGTTATATATATTAATTTTAAATACAACCATTAGCAATGGAACACATAAACAACTTGCAAATGAAATCAAAGGCTCATCTTTTGACACAAAAAGAGATTTTTTTTAAAAAAAATAATAGATCTGTATTCCATACTAGCATACTTAATAAGGAGTAGATTGCATCAATTAGATACATCAATCAAATAAAAATTTACACATCCTCCTAAACTAAATCCAAGCAGGAAAATAATCACATGAATCATCCACAAATGAGAAAATACCTTTTTTTTCATTTTGTGATAGCTTAATATATATGTTGACAGCACATTATATGAGATCATTACTCCTCTGTATATTTAGAGTACAACTCTATGTTAAAGGCTTCATGAAAATTTAGACATCATCTAAAATTAGTCATTGCAAACCAACAACAAATTCTTGGCTGAGTTGGATCAAGGAGCATGTGAAGTGCCAAGCTTAAAAAATATGATAATCACCAATTATCAATAATGTCAACATTTTTCATGTTAAGCTCATCCAACCAAAAAACAAGTCTCAAAATTTTGAACGGATGTCCAGAAAATGTAAATACCAATAAATCCAAATATCAAGGAATGGCATCATATCTATTGCAATAGATATGCAATTAGATCACTTTCGACAAGAATTGTGCTGTCAAATATGTTCAACATTAATGTGCGAAATTACTTTGGTGGATAGAACTTACTATGATGGAACATGTGGGGTATATACAATACCCGGTTCTACTATTTGTCCAAGGACCAATATACCTCCACCATTGTCTGGCCCTTTCAAGCAATGAGGAAACACTATTGGAGCAACCCCTGCAGAGGAGAGCTGTGAAAGGACAGACAAGTCATTGAGTCCAAACCCAAAAATCACATCGACTGACCTATCGGATTTGGTCAGATCTCCAGATTGTGAGTTACTACATTTATTTCACAGACAGGCCAGGACAAATGAATAAATCAACACAAATTTCAAGTTATACATTTAGCTATAAAGTAGGCTCTATAACAAAAAGAAATATCAAAAGGAGAAAATAAATAAGTGTTCTCAGATCTACATGCAGATCTACATGCAGCCAAAACTGCTGCAACACAATACGAAAATCACATTAATAAAAGTCAATTCGCATTCTTTCAACTAGATAAGCATTGGAAATTTTTAACTGTGTAACTCTCGTTGAATCCATTATAATCACCAGCCAACATAAAATCAGTAGGCATAAAATCAGAAGGTAGCTTCAAACTAATACTTTTACCAAATTATGCAGAATTATGTTTCTACACTATAATGTACTTATCTGTAGGAATACATCAGGCTACCTCCCGATAGGTAATCTTCAATAAAAACATTTTCTATAAAATACAAATTGAGCCAACAATGCAAATTCAGTATATTAATTAAACCGAAAGAATGTCAGTTAGAATGTAACACATAACATACGATACAAGCGAAGGTCATCCATCCAAATCTTCATTTTAAGCAATTATAACTTTTAGGACAGTTAATGAGATATCATTTAAGAATTTTAAATAATACAACATAAATTCTTATAGTTACTATGTGCTGATCATACATATGTATGTTCACACATAGGCCTGAACCCATTTATACAATATTCATATTGAGCATGTCATGAAAACCATCAGAATGTAAACAATCCTTGAATAAATATAGCTTCCAAGTAACCATATACAAGAACAGAATCCTACGTGGCAAGGTAGTACATAAATTAACATGGACATTAAAAAAAATTATGTATATATAAAATAATATGCAACCCAAGAAGATACTGAGTCTAGTCATCCAACATCATTATGTTAATTTTGATAGCCAAATTTAATCTGTTAAAGAAACCACAAAGAGAACATGGCCTTTTTTTGTTAAAAGATTATGCAGAGCCAGATAGCAACATCCAAGGAATCTACTCTTAAGATTGTTGGAATATTTGCAGATTGTAGGAGGATGGTGCTATTAAGGACAGAGAAAGAAAAGGGACTTATCGGTTTGCCGAGGCGTGCTAGGCACTGGCCTTAAGAGTAGATTTCCGCCCCTCAGAGTAAGAACTCGGTGCAAGGCAGGTCCAGCGGCCACCCTCCAGGATTCAACGGCAACGGCCTTGTAAGTGTGCACTCACAATACAAGGCTCCAGCGAGCAGCAACCGTGCTTTGATCTCGAACGAAGAGGAAGAGGAAGGAGGCCGCAGCGGGTGGAAGCCGCAGCGAAGGAGGATCTGTTCGGGGCTGTGGAGGCAGTTGGCGAACAGAACAGCGGCACGAACAGCAGCAAAGAATTTGTTTGGGAGGATATTGCGCAGGGTTTATATAGGTGAAGGCAAAATGGCTGTTGGAATGCCGCAATTAAGAGAGAGGTTTTATTTCTGCCATTAAATGAAATAATAGCTTGAGACAATTAATCAGCGCCATTAATAAAAGAATGGCTGTTGGGAAATTAATGGGCCAAAAATTTAACGCAAAACTCGGGCACTCCGCGCGCGCACCCGTGAACCCCCCCTGCGCAGGCGCGACGCCAGCGCACACACGCTAAGTTTTTCCGGATCCGACGCCCAGATTTTCCATTTGGCTCAACCCGATTTGGGCTCGGTTTCGGTGTGGGCTCATGCGCCCGCGAGATACCCCCAAGTCCTAGCCCATTAACAAGTCCAATAGCCCATTAGGAGGAAGTCTATAATATACCCATTGAAGAGTTATCTCCCATCCAATGTGGGACTATTTTCTCTTTGAAATTGGAAGAAATATCCAACAGTTTGTAGGAATCTTGCTAATGGACAACAACGAGTGCAATCTAAGGCACAATAGGTACTTAAAGTTTGCTTTCTATTTGTATCATGTCTGATTTTATTCAGTTTGAGAAGTTTGGTCAGGCATAAGGATTAGGAAGAGTTGGTATTTAAAAGGCTTTTCTTTATTTTTTCACTCCGGTTTGTCTAGGTTCAAAATGTCTGGCAATGGACAAGGAGGGAAACCAAGGGTAAATCCTGCGAGCGTAGGTTTAGAGGCATCTGCCACTTCAAGATCTGTGCAGAATGGTGCACATAGTAAACCTTCTTTACACGGTAAGCCAAATTATTCTATTGCTATTAGATTTCATACCGAACTGGTGTGATTTTAGACTTGTTTATCTTAAATATTCAAATTATTTTGTTGTATCATGTCTGATTTTATTCTGTTTGAGAAGTTTGGTCAGGCACAAGGATTAGGAAGAGTTGGTATTTAAAAGGCTTTTCTTCATGTTTTTTCCTCTGGTTTGTCCAGGTTCAAAAAGTCTGGCAATGGACAAGGAGGGAAACCAAGGGTAAATCCTGCGAGTGTGGGTTCAGAGGCATCTGCCACTTCAAGAGCTGTGGAGACTGGTGCACATGGTCAACCCGCTTTACATTATAAGCCAAATTATTCTGTTGCTATCAGATTTCATAACGAGCTGGTGTAATTTTAGACTTGTTTATCTAAAATATTCAGCGAGTTCAAACTTTTACCCTCCCAATAATTTGAAGTCAATTTAAAAACTGCAGTTTCCTATTTTGATTTTGATTTAGTACAACAATATTGTTTCAGAGTGTTTTCTCACTACAGAAGCGTTGACCGTGGACTGCCCGGTCAACGTGGTCAAGGGGCCGACTTGGGTCCCTTGGGTGCGTCGAGCACGTGCGGACGCGACGCGAATCGGAGATGCAGACGACGTGGAGTACGTCAGCAGGGCCGGGTCTGGATCCTCGGCCTCGAGGGGGCTAAGGGGAAGCCTCGGCCCGGTGTGAGATGCTCGGCCTCGGACGGTCGGACGACGAGGGGAAGCCTCGGCATCTTGACTTGGCGTGCGATCGACACGGAGCTGAGGGGAAGCCTCGGCCCGGTGTGAGGTGCTCGGCCTCGGACGGTCGGACGACGAGGGGTAGCCTCGGTCGCCTCGGTTGATGTGCAGCCGGTGTGGAGCCGAGGGGAAGCCTCAGCACTTGGATCAGACGTCTCCCTGGACAGACTAGAACACTCGTCAGGGGGGCCGGACCTTGGTTCCGGCCAAATCCCCTCCGATGCCTAAGTCAGATGAAGATCTGAAAGAGGAGGCTCGGCGGGGACGGTTCGACTCGAGAGGAGATCGGAACGACGTCCACCGGCGCGAGCGGGGGGAAGGAGATGAAGTGTGGGAACTAGGTCGTTGATGGAGTACCTTCGGCTTTGTTACCTGAGATGCCGTCCCTTTGGATGATGCCCACCCTCCCCTCATATAGGTGACTTGTCCTGATAATGTGCCATGATGTGACATCATGGCCATCATTCATGGGGACGTGCAAATGTGGGAAGTTTTGATCCCCACTAATCGCGCTCGTCTTGATGAGGAGACGAATGTCCTAAAGGTGGCCATGATGGCTGGAGCGATGGACTCGGGCGGTTGCCATATTTGGCGGGCCTTGATGGCTGGAGAGTGATGGCTATTTAAGTTGGGCCATTAAGCCGAGCCATGATGGCTATAGAGTGAAGGCCATTTAAGTCGGGCCATTAAGCCGAGCCATTATCGGCGAGAGTGATGGCACTTGGCGGTTGCCATATTTGGTGAATGTTTCCTTGACTTGGGCCCCGATTTCCTCCACTGTGGAAGTGGGCCTTCGTCATGGGTGGAGAAGCGCGGCCCGCCCGTGAGATCCTTGGGCCGAGGCCCCATGGTCGTAGTAGTCTGGTTGACCAGTCGTAGTTGACTTGCATCTTCCGGGCCCGGCCAAACTAGTCCCGTTAACAAATATCAATCATGTTGTTATATCAATCACACGGATTGTGATGTAAGGTACACACTCCTAAATGACTTGAGATCCCATAATTCTTTATTGTTTATAATTGGATCTCAAAAATCCGACTTGCAAGAGGTTTGAATCATCGTGACCCCTTGATTCTGATATATCTTGTTACAACAAATATTGCTAATATAACACTTGTTCAATGAAATAAAAAATTGGATGTAGTATTAATTAAATAGATTGCATTCCAACGCATCTTACATTAGTAGTTCTGTGTGCTATATCTGCAAGTGAGGCAAGGTAGGAGCTTGGATTTCGGTGCCTTAATTGCAATTTCAACAGTAGATTACCTGAACTTTAAGATTTTGCTGCCTGCATACAAAAAAATGAAGTGCGATTGACGTATCATTAGATGTGCATGAGAAATGTGAACTGTTATCTTTTGGGCCACACAGGGCCTCATGCCCCTGCAACTTGAGTTAAAATGTATGTCTTGTGACAGTAGATACATCGTCAACCATGGCATAAAGCAAGTTTCTTTACGTATACTGAGAGAATAAGAACATGGTCATGGAATCGCCCAATCTGAGTTCTTCTCGTTATTATTTTCAACCCCTTCTGTGCTTGGCATGTTTTCCTGAAAGATTCATCCATTTACCGTCAGATGTTGAAAATTTGATCAACAGCATTGATTTTAGCGATTTATTGATAATATGCGCATTTAAACAGCTTGTTGAAATAATTTAGAATGAGGTATTTTTTAGAGTAATCAAGTGATAGATGTATATCATATCTACATCTCTACATATTTAAAACTAGCCTAAATTTTAAACTAGCAAACTGATGAATTTTGATTGTGCAGATGTGACTAGGATGTGGGAGATGGAGTGCTGCCTCTTCAGCATAAGGGATGGGAAGCAACCGGTGCTGGATACTAGAAGGCAAGAGATAGCAAATGGTGATCTTATAGGCAATCTAGGACAGAGAGGTGTCATAAGATTCACACCAAGCGCGATAAATGACGAAGGGAGAATGAAACTTTCGATTAAGAGAAACAATTGTATAATGGTGTTATAATTATTCTTTAGTTGTAGGATTTGTTTTTGTGAAGTTCCATTGTGTGCCACTTTGTTTACAAATATTTGGAATTTTGAATTGTAGTATTTGTTTTTGTAGATTTTATCATTGCACTAATTTTTCTATGAGCATTTAATTTGAGTTTTTATAGTAACTTGACTTGAAATTTTTTGTATTAGTTTGTGAATTATTTTTTAGCTATGCTTATTTCTGTGCTTAAAACATCGGTAATTTACAATGGTTTAAATTGTTGCAATTAACTCAATTAGCAATGGTTATAACCATTTCTATTAGGCCTTTTTGCAGTAAGTAGTGGTTTTACGAAAATGTTGCCAAATGTATCAAAAATGCTGTTAAATGTCCTATAAGCTTTTCCCAACGTTTTACGAAAATGACGCTAAATGTATATATGCATTTTCCAATGTTTCAAAAAAAACGCTGGCAAATGTACTATAGTCATTTCTCAACGTTTCAAAAAAACTAACTGCTTCCAATGGTTATTAACTTGATTTTTTCTCTGCACCCAAAAACTATTATGTGTTTTCCATTAGTTCCGTGCTTATAATAGTCAACCAATAAAATGCCTATTGTTTGTTATATAATATATGAAACTGATTTTTTTTACTAGGAAAACCTACCATAGTTGCCTTTAAATGATGTAGAATTTATTTTTTAAATCCGTATAACCCAGCTTACATGGTCTAAAAAATTCTCTCTAAATTACTTTTATTAGTGGGCACTTCAATGTTTCGTCAAACGCCCATCACTATGGGTGGCCAAAAAACCCGTTCTAGATTCCAGACCCAGTTCCGAACCCGAATCTGCTTTCAAATATTTGGATCGTTCAAATTCGGATTCGGGCAAAAAAAGTTAAATCAAATTATTACGGATTCTAAAACCGGAAGAGTATCCAAGAACACGAGTCCGACCCGATTCCTAGACATTGGTGGTTTAGTGCACTGCACGCAATTGAATTTGCAAATAACTTCCAAATGAACATTTTAAAACTCCAATAGATTGGTGAATCCCACCGATGTGGGACTATTTCTGCTGGCAAACCAAATCTGGTCCTATACATTGCTCTCATTTGTCCCCACACTGGTCGGCTTTCGAATTAAAAAACCAGATTACTCTTGGGCTTTGAGCCGAGTGGAGTCCCTTTCGGGATTGAATCGCTAACAACATAATTACTCGCTAATCCCATCGACTTGGTAGTAAAATGCATTGCTGACAATTAGCTTTGTGAAGAAGAAGCCAACAAACTTATTTAAACTAACCCCGATTGGCAAATGCCACCGATGGGGGGACCATTTATGTTGGCAGAGAACCAACTTTGGTTCTTCCCCAGAGCTATCATTTGTCCCACATCGGTTGCGTAGAGGAAGTAAAGTTTGTTTATATTAGTGTTTTTAGCACAGACAAACGTAGTTGCTGGTTCCAACTCATCTCGCATGTACCATCCTTTTTGGCATGTTTGGAATCGAATTTCGGTTACACCGTCTGGGTCCGATTTGTCGGAACCGGATGCAAGTTCTCTTTTTATCATCTGAAATAAATCGTATCGGATTTGGATTTGTCAAATAAAATTGGGTATTCCCAATGCCCACCTCTACCCATCACATGGTTTTTTATTTTTAATGTAAAGACCCCCATTTCTTGAAAAATAAATAATTTAACATGCGGATTGCATGCATTTTATTATTTTCTCTATTTATTTAATTTGTATTTTTTTAGGCCGCACATATCAATCTCAGGGGATGGCTCTTCTCTTTGCTTTGTGTTTTTGTTTTTCATTTTTTGTGAGGCCTACAGGTTAGTTTCATGTGTCTCAAATATAAAATTACCGTCTTACCATTTGCACAGTTTTGTTATTTCTTGTGAGAGAAAATTTAGGAGGGGTTAAGGGAATCTAGAAAGTTCATGCATGTTAGAAAATAATGGATGGAAGTTAGAAAATTTTAGCCAAAGATTTTTCGTGGTTTATGTCACAAGTTACAATTTACTAAATTTCGCACGAAGAAAATCCCAAAAATAAAATAAAATTGTAACAAATTAATGTGTTATTGAATAGGATTATTGATGACCAAATATTCATGTCTAGCTATAAATTTTTTATTCTAAATTTTTTAACAATCGCTACGAAATTAAATCTAAAACAAACAACTATGGTTTGCATGTAGATGATGAACAAGGTTACTTTTATTTTGTTTAAAACTATCATAAAATCAGTTGCATCTTCTGGTAAACAACTTAACACGCTTGAATTCAGTTCCTAAAACCATCAAATTCAAGCTTGTAATTTATGAAATTGAAGGAAATTCAGGTTCAATTATTTCCTCATAAATCATTGGCAATATTGACTCCCCAAAAGTTCATATTAAAAAGGTTTTCTTAAATTCCTAACAACCCTTTAAACAAAACAGCTATAAACACAAGTTAGTGTAATCAGGAGTACAATAGAAATATAAAAGAAGAAAACATCCCAACAATTAACATGAAAAAAAAAGACTCTAAACATTACCAGAGATGTAGCAAAATACATTATTTCCTCCAATATCACATGTGATACTGGTTTTTCCTAATGATACAACCAAAAAGCTTCTGCGCTATCCTAATGATTGAAAAAACACCAGAGCCTTTCTAATATCCAGACCTAGCATACTTGAATGATAATAAAATAAAATACACCTAAATAATATTCATGCAAAGCTTCAAAGCTTGAGGGTCAGGTCCAATTCTTGAACATCCTCCATCCTTTCATCACTCAACCTACCATTGCCTTCGCCCGATCCAAATCCCCTGACATCGATTGCTGGAATATTCTGCATCTGCATGGCATTGGCACGGAATCTCGCCACCGGCCTCCAAGCATAGAACAACCGCCATCCATAAGTCATATTATGACATGCAGGCTTATGAATCATTGAACGTGGCTGGACTCCAAGAGGTGGCCGTGCAATGCTCGTGGGGCTCTCCATGCGCTGATTTGGACCGCAGCCGCCATTACCGCCGTGTTTGGCGAGGTGACGCTCAAGCCTGTGCGCGTTCTGGTGGCCGCCGTGTTTGGCGAGGTGACGCTCAAGCCTGTGCGCGTTCTGGTGGCCTCCGAGAGAGCGCCAACTGTAGAACACGCGATTGCAGTAGTTGCAGGGAAACAATTTTTGCTGCTCAGATTCATCAACCGCGTCTTCGCCCTTCGGATCAACTTCCATTTGAGACGACGAAGATGAAAAAGGAGAAGGATTTCTGCGTTGGTTTATAAAGACACGTTTGATTATAAAGACACGTTTCTAGAACATTATGATATTTCTATATATGCCTCTATTTGATTATAAAGACACGTTTCTTTAACTGGAAAGTAAATGTGATCATGAAGAGGAGTTCATGCATTTTTCAGCTATAAGTAGTACGATTTTGTGTTCACAAGAGAGATGGTAAATGACATGTATATTTTTATTGAGAATACTGATTTCGAAAATTAATGATGTGTATTTTATTAAGGGTATCTTTATTTAAAAAATAGATTTGGCAAATGACATGAATTTTTATTAAGAATATACAAAGATTGACAGAGATTTGGTAAATGATGATGAGTTTTAATTGAGATTATACAATTAAATATATTCTAATTTTTTTGTACAGCTTGAAAGACTCGAATACTGATCAAAATCCTCCATGGCTTTCACTTAGGCGTTTCTTGCTCATTAGGTTTTTTTTTTTTACTTTATAATTTTTTTGTGCAGTCATTTTTCTCTTTTGGGAGGTGGTGGTTACATTTTTGTTTATAAAAAATACCACAAAGTGGATCACCTCTAAAGAGAAAACCAGTCTTAAAAAGAGAGGAATGGTTTGCATTACATAATAATTTACAAGTTCGAAACTAAGGTATATCCAATATATATGTCTAAAAATTAAGAGGATTAGTTAAGCTCATTTGATATTTAAGTTATTTAAGTTGATCCTACATTTATGCTCTGAATGATTAATGCAGATATTCAAGATTTAATGAGCATGCAAGAAAAATTCATTTCCGTGCCATTTTAAAACTTTCGAATTTTGAGTTCAACATATTTATTCTAGATTCCTTTACCTTCCTTGTGCCTTCATGACTTACCTCAAGCGTGTGCCAGATCTGATGTGACGTCTCACCACTACTACCAAAAAGACATTTAATAGCACTTGTTAAAAGGTCAGACAATAGACATCGCTTAAGCGCTGTTAAAGATCAGACAATAGACATCGCTTATTTCTGCAAGCGATGTTTATTAGAGGCACAGATAATACATTGCCAAATAATAGACAACACTTCTTTCTACTAGCGCTGTTAAAGGTCAGATAATAGATTGACATCACTTCTTTAGTTCAAGCGATGTTAAAGGTCCACCATAGACATCGCTTGTACTAAACAAGGGCTATCTATCTGGGACCTTAGACAGCACTTGTTTAGTACAAGTGCTGTTAAAGGTCCCAATAGAGGACCTTTCTTTAATACAAGTGCTGTTAAAGGTCCCAATAGAGGACCTTTCTTTAATACAAGTGCTGTTAAATGTGAGGTATTATACTTTAACACATTCACTTTTTCGGAGAAAAGTTTTGCCTGCTAATTCGTGCGCTCGAGCAACCCCAGCCCTCTTCCCTCTTCCCTCTTCGTGCGCTCGAGCAACCCCAGCCCTAGAGAAAAATTTTCGGAGAAAAACAACCGATTTTTGGAAAAAATTCTTCAGCCTCCCCCTAATCTTTAGTGGGACTACGCTTTGCTCCTTTGCAGTTTGCCGGATCTCTCACCTGATCCTCATCTGGCCGCCGCCGCTGCTATCGGATCTTCGGTGGCCCATCCTGAACCACCTCAATCCAAAGCCAAGCCGCTACCTTCTCTCCTGTTGTTGGATTTAGATCCACTTGAATCCTTCTTCTTCCCCATGATTTCCGATCTTCATGTTATCCCTGTAAATCAAACCTCAAGGAGAATTGCAAGGCAATTCTCAATCAAATTGAAGATAAAATTGAAAACACGAATCAAAAATAGAAAAGAAAAGGAATTGATCAGAAATTACTGAAGCAATGTTTCATTCATCATCATCGATAAGATTCTTTCTCTAACAACTTGCCTTATATAGGCTCACCCTAGCAGAGTTTGTTACGCTAACAAACTTCTTCTCATCATCGGCTCACATTAATTTCCCATGCATCGAACGGTTGTAATCAATTCCAAGTTGCAACGGTCCAGATTTCACTTCCCAATTAATCCCCCCCTCATCCAATGGCTCACCTTCTTTCTCCATTAACGGCTCTCTTCAGACAGCTTCAGGGCCCGGCTTCAGGCAACGGCTCTCTCCTCTAGCAAAGAACTCAGACGGAGATCTCCAACATTCAACCCTCCGGCCTGCTAAGTATCCTATTCAAGTGACCTCTTCTCCTATCTCCAGCAGTGGTCTCGGAAGCTGACGGCAAGGTCCCCAACATTCCCTCCTTCTCAAATCGACCTTGTCCTCAAGGTCAAGAGGTGCAACCCTTTCTGACACAAATCTCTTAGCTCTGTAAAGTAGGAGAATGCTTCTGATCTGTTCTATAGCTTCCATTGAGGAGAAGTCTGGACTTCCCCATCCTAAAGTTGCCGCAACAGAGGATCTTAATTGTAACGGCCAGTCGGACCCTTTTATAGAATTCAACGGCTATGGTCCTGGGTTCCCCTTGGATCAAAGCAAAAAATTTCGTTACTCTTCACTATTAACACATGCTGGACCACCTCCAATTTCCCAGTACCCAGAGCATGAGAGAAAGGTTGCAATTCAGCTTGTATAATATGTCCCTGTCCACAGAAATAAGCCTCAGGGGAGACTGCAAGGTAATTTGCACAGATTTTTCCCTTCCAATTTTCTTTCAGGTTTGTAACATATTCGGCCCGAAAATTTTGTTTTTGCCTTGAGACCACTCTGCAATCTTGCTCAATTAGGATAATTGAGTTACGCTTCAAAGTCCAAAACAATTCCTCAAACTGGAATCCTCCAGGATCAAAACAGAAATTATCTTTGATAGCTCCCAAGGAATCCAACAGAGATGATTGTATACTAAACATTTTGGATAAGATATGGACAAAAGCCTGGATGTCCAATTTACCAACAAGTGAGATACGTTGCTCAAAACCAAATTATGGTTAGGCCAATGAACTCCAGAATTCCCAGTGACTGTAGTGTATCCTACAAGAATTTTGGTCCAATGAATTTTTACTCAATTCTGCTTTGTAGTTCTCATTGCAACTAAGTTAAGCCCAAGGAGACTGACTTCACTTTTCTCAGCAAGATGTTTCAAGCATGAATAGAAGAACCCATGGGTAGGAATTTGGAATTTGTAAAAGAAATCACTTGTCTTCAGAATAGTTTTGTAGAACTTCTGGTTCCACACTTTCAAATTCAACACTACTTCCCCCTTCTCAAGCCCCAGACCACTCTGTTGATAATCTGGGAAATCTGAATTAACTTTCAAGCTCCATGTCAAACTTCTAATCTTGGAGCCTCCAGTAACAAGCAAAAATGTTCCACTTTATCAGTTGTTATTAAGCTTCTTCCCATCTGAATATATAAGTTCTGGATATTGATGATTTCTGTCTTCATAATCAACCCCCACTATAGATAATTGACCATGTCTCCTTTAAAACTGAACTGCTCTTTTGAATTTGGGCTAAAAGAAGGAGAGTAGTATTGATGAGTACCCTTCCCCAGAGAATCTTTAATCACATGTAGAAAGGAGTAAGTTCTGTAGCATTGCATTCCCATAATTCTTTTCAATCATATATCAAACCCCCTTCCTTCTTAGTTCTGAATTGAAATGTGCTAGTATCATGTATCAGAGTTATCACCAACTCCTTCCCCCTCTCAACATTGACCTTGTCCTCAAGGTCAATATGGACTAACACTTTGTTGAATCTTATGAAATTACTTAAATTTGCTCTAGCTTCCTGCTCTTCATCAACCCTTCCCTCTTCATTAGTTTCTTCTTCCACTCATTGATTTTTAACAGCAGTCCCAATTTCAGACCCTTCCTTGTCTTTGCACTCACTATCCTCATTCCATAAATGTTCACATGGTCCTCGTTGGATGTCCGCGGAATAAGCTTCCATTTCATTTGGCCCATTTCCTCCACTGGGAACTTACATTAAACACTTGAAGGTTTCAACTACATTTTCCTCCGAAACAACCCTGGCATCGTCATATCCCTCTGTAACGAGGTTCAACCGTTCATTTTCTTTCCAGTGAATCATGGGATGATATACAACCATCATTCTACCAATCTTTTCTTCAATTCCCCTTCTACAGATGGTTCCCCCATGATCAAATGAGAGATACTCCTCAAAGATCTCTGTTCTTTGATCCTTTATTCTTTTCTTTTTTTCTTTACGGTGATTCTGGAAATTTCCAACTCCTCACACTCATGTGTGAAACCCGTAGTCTGGATGGCTCCAACACCCTTGTTGGTAGGATAAGCATTTTGAGAAAAAAGATTACCTTTGCCGGCAGCAGCTTGCACCTCCACACATTTTCATATGCCTCCAAAGTCTTGACGCTTACCAACAACATTCTTTGGCTTCCCTTCATGTGGCTGAAGCTCGGCAACCTGAAACTAGTCTGCTGTACCCTCTTGTTGACATATTGAAGTGGAAGGGATGCAGCCTCCATGATCCAGCTTGCCAACAATGCCAATCGAGGAAGCAGATTTCGAAGTAAATGGAGCCCAACTAACCTTGATTGGCTGGCCAAACCAGTACTTCCCATTGAGCGTCCTAATGGCTAGTGCAGCTGATCCTCGATCTATGTACTCAATAACTCCATCAAATGATTTTTATTTCTTGATTATTTTGTAGCTTCTTATCACACCACAGATCTGGAAAATTTGTTGAAGAAGAGCATTGGTAATTGGGAGATGAATGTTTTCCACGAACACACTGCGATATGAATTCGGCTCTTCTCCTGAATGAGAATACCGTAGCATCAATTCATCGAACGCCTGGTGAGCGTCCGTCAGAATGAAATGCTCTGAGTTGCAAACTTGGATGCCTTGGGTCCGAGGATCCATCAGTTTGACCTTGAGGTCAGCTTGAACATGTAAGGATCCTGTCTATGGGACAAACACTAGAAGGGGGGTTGAATAATGTTTATGCAATTTAAAAAGATAGGTACACCAATTTAAATGCAATCCAACAAAATAATGTGGAATAGAAATTAAACCCAAAATGAAATACACGGAAACACAGAGATTTTTCAAGTGTTCGGATTACCCAAGTCACTTCCCGACTTGTTCCCAGTAATCCTACGTCCCTTCCACCCGGATACCTCCGGATACTTAAGTTAGAACCCTTACTTGAGGTTTCCTTAAAACCCACTTGTAGCAACCCTACAAGTGAAATCGAAATACAATCGATTGACCTTGACTCCCACAACTTGGGAGCAAGCAAACCGCTCTCACAACCCGAGAGCAAATTCAAATAACGAAGGTTATGAAATATGATAGCAATACTTACAATCACCTATGCCTTGAAGTAGAACTTGAAGGAGAAGTGTGTTGTGTGTTGGAGACTCTCTTGGAAGAGAGGAGAAAGCCCTTTCTCTTGACTGCACCAAATGCCTAGAAGATAACTCTTTGTTTCTAGGTTGGGGAGCAAGAGATCAAAGATTGGAATTCTTAGGGCTTTGGTTTTGAGAGCTTTTAAACTTGAGAATGAAAGCTTGAGAGATGAAAACTTGGAAGAATTGGTAACCTCTTAATGTAACAGTAGAAGCCCCTTATATAGGTTTCTCAAATCCACAAAACAGATTAGGCAAAAACCCTTTTGGAATCCGTGAGAAAAATCTCAACAGATAGAACCTGAGCTCGCGACAGTCTACTGTTGAAGAAACCACAGTCGACTGTTGCACAGTCAGCAAGGGTAGGTGAGAATTCATAACGGTAACTTACCACGTGGACAGTCGACTGATGAAGGATAGACAGTCAACTGTTAAACCAACAGGCGACTGTCCGTAAGTTGGGTAAGTTAAAGAATTCTGGAAATCTTCTGAGATAACAGGACAGACGACTGATGAGGATAAAACAGTCGACTGTTAATCAGAACAGGCGACTGTAAATCCTTATACAGACGACTGTCAAATACCCTGAGAATTTCCATAGAGCTGAGTCAACAAATTGGCTCACAGACAGACGACTGTTGCAGCATAGACAGTCGACTGTATATTCAACATTAGTCAACTGGCCGTAAAAATACAGATCAATAGAGTTTGGGCAAAAGATAGACAGGCGACTGATTTACAAAACACAGTCGACTGTCACTTGGACAGGCGACTGTAAATCGTTCATGAGTCGCCTGTGGGAAATAAGACAGAGAAGCCCAAACCTAGATTGTAAAAGTTTGTGCATAACAGTCGACTGTAGAACAAAACACAGTCGACTATTTTTGAGACAGGTGACTGTAAAGTGTTCAGTAGTCGACTGTTATAAACAATACAGACACAATCAAAAGAGAAATGAATTGGAGTCTAAGGACAATTGATCTATTGATGTCCTAAGACTAAAATGAGGATGTGTGTGCTCCATCAGTGTTATACTTCTAAGCTACATACTAGAAGAGATAAAAGAAGTTTACATTGACGAATTCTCTCTTCTATCCAACGTCTGATCTTGAAGTCTTCATGGAGCTTCAAACACCATCCACGATCATCTAATCCATTTCATTTGCCTTCAATCAACTTTGAGTGTCATCCATTACAAGTAGATCTTCATAATAAGCTTAGGCAATGGATTAACTGCAAAATGGGGGATTAGTCACAAGTATTTATGTTTGCTCATCATTAACACCAAGTAGGGAGAAGTCCAATACTCAATATTCTCCCCCTTTTGATGATGACAAAAAAATATAAACAAAAAGATAAATAATTATGCGTAATGAAAACTTACTCCCCCTACATAGATGCCAATCAAGTTAGTCAACAAAATATTTGGGCATCTATATATCAATTGAAGCAAATGAATAAGATTTGAGTGAAAATAAATTCAAGAAATCTAGGGTTAAAAAATCCCTATTCATTGTAAAATTACTCCCCCTGAATCTAAGGCAACTTCAATCTTCGATTCAAAGTGTTAGCACATACTTAGCACATTCATTATGAATCTTGTATGTTTATTTGTCTCCCCCTATGGCATTATCCAAAAAGGTGGGAGTAAATAACAACAACAATAATCGTGCTAAATAAGAGCTAACAACAATCAAGGAGTATAAAGATATAAAGAACCAAAACTCATAAAATCACATCAAATACTTATGTGAATATAGGAATGGAAGTCCAATATCAACATTTTAGATATACGAAACAAAAATAGTTTCAAAAACGCATCATATCACAGATAGCATGAATAATCCAATATCAAATCCTATATTGTCTCAAAAACACATCAGAGGAGAATATATCATTCATGGAGACAATATCACTAACATCACACAGATATGATAATCAGTTATACACGATGTGACACAAGATGAAACATCAATGTCACACACACACACACACACACACACACACACACACACACACACACACATATCAAAAGATGACATGAGTACACATCAGATGGACATCACCATGTCTAACCAAAAAAATACATCATGATCCAAAAAAAATACATCATGATCACAGAAGTACATCTCCATACATATAAACTAAACAACATACAGATAAACTAAACAAACATACTGATGAACCACTCAACCCAAACAAAAATAGACCACACAAAAAATTCTAGGTCTCCGGGTGAGTGAACAAGAAGTAACAGCAGTAACATCAGTCAATATGAATAACAGTGGGGTCTGATGGACGACCAGACGAACGGAACATCAGCCTGGCAGAGCGTCGAGTAGGGTAAGCAGGAGTCTACCTCTTGGAAAATGAAGCACGGGCAGCAGAGGATACTGCATGACCATGAACATGAGTCTGGAAAATAGTGGTCTGAACAACAAACGATATAGGCACAAAGCCTGGAGGAGGAGGAGCACGAACAGGGGCAGTGTCTTCAGACTTAGAAAACAGAGCCTGAAGCTCGGCGGGGATGGGAAATCCATGAAGCATGAGGGATTTGTACTAAAGCTACAAAAGAATATTGAGCTTCTCATCCATAGAAGTAGAAAGCTTCTCGAGAGTGGTGACACGATCACACAACCTACGGAGAAGAAAATCCTCAAGGGGTACAGATGGAGGATTACACGGAGGATGATCGGCCGGCAGAGAAGTGTGTTCAGCAACGTTCTCGAAAGGAATGGGGTCACCGACAATGATATTTAGGAATTCCCCAAAAGATGGAGGTGAAGAGGGAACCGGATCAGTGGGTTTAGGAGAAGGAACCGGATAATTGAGGAAATCGAAAGATCCTTCAGGAAACAGATGATCAAAAGGATCCATGAGCTCACTCGACTGAAAGTTAGGTCAAGCAAGAACCAGCAACGAACGAACACGATTCCCGGGAGAAGTCGATCTTCAGGCGAGCAACACACGATCAACCAAACGAGGGAGGAAAATCGTGTTGCCACGAAGAAGAGATCGACAGAATTTCGAGCGGGAAGATGAGCCGTTCAATCGAAGGAGAGAGAGAGAGAGAGAGGGTCGAAATGAAACGTCTCGACATTTATAAGAAAGGGGTGAATTAATCTAGGCCTTTGGATCAAATAATCGACGGCTCAGAACGAAGCAGTGAACCGACACAACAGTAGACAATCGACTGATGAACAAAAGGCAGTCGACTGGATGAGGTGATAAGGAATAAGCTCAGGAAGACAGACAGTCGACTGTTGAGTAACATACAGTCGCATGTCTGTGGGACAGTCGACTGTACTATACACATCAGTCGACTGACTAAGAATCAATAAACTTCATCAAAAAGACAGAGAGTACTGGAAAAATTTGACAGAAATGACAGTCGCCTGATGACTAAAATGCAGTCGCCTGTTGAAACAACAGTCGACTGGAAAATTGTCATCAGTCGTCTGTGCGAAAGATAGAAATTTCTGACAGAGAAGATAGAGTAGGGCAGTCGACTGTCGAAGGAAAGACAGTCGTCTGTCCTGGTCCAAAAAGGTGCACAGTGAGATAGAAATCCAGAAGATAAGAACACTCACCCTAGGACCTATACTCTAATCACAAACTCGTCATAAAAACAATGTAATACGAAAAATCAATTGCAACACAAATCTCTAAAAACAATCTTAAAGAACTCATGAAATCATATAAATCTCAATTGCCTTTCTTAAACACATATATATATGATAAATCAAATAAAGAGGCAACAAGATGATATGAGCTCAAAAAGTGTTATAACATATATGTTGAGCTCCTAGATTTCAGATTCACCCATAATTCCTAATTCTCCACCCAACCTCACAAATGAATCTTCTTTTAAGGGTTTTGTGAAGATGTCGGCAATTTGTTTTTGGGTTTCAATGTACTCTAAGATGATGTCCTTCTTAGCTACATGATCATTAATAAAATGGTGTCTCACATCTATGTGTTTGGTACGGGAGTGATGTACCGGGTTCTTGGAAAGACATATAGCACTTTGGTTATCAACCATGATAGGGCAAGTATCACAATTGACACCATATTCACTAAGAGTGTGTCTCATCCAAAGGACTTGTGCACATGCAAGACCCGCGGCAATATATTCCGCTTCAGTCGTGGACAATGATACCAAGTTCGGTTTCTTGGAAAACCAAGAAACTAAGGAATTTCCTAGAAAATGGCACGTGCCACTAGCACTTTTCCTGTCGAACTTGCATCCGGCAAAGTCGGCATCACTATTTGAGATTAACTCATATGTGCTAGATTTAGGGTAAAGTAACCCATAACTAGAGATTGATTGAGATAACGAAATATTCGTTTAACCGCAATCAAGTGTGACTCCTTAGGTCTAGCTTGATATCTAGCACACAAGCATGCGGAAAACATGATATCGGGCCTACTAGCAGTTAAGTAAAGTAAGCTACCGATCATACCTCGATATAGACGAACGTCTACATCTTTTCCGTTTTCATCCTTGCGTAGGTGGGTAGTCGTACTCATGGGAGTCCTTTTGCTTGAAGATGATTCCATCTCGAATCGCTTAATAAGCTCCCTTGTGTACTTTGTCTGATGTATGAAAGTTCCATTCTCCATTTGTCGAATTTGCAGTCCAAGGAAATAAGTGAGCTCTCCCATGTGGCTCATCTCGAATTCATCCTTCATAGACTTAGAAAATTCTGGACAAAGATTAAAGTTAGTAGAACCAAAAATTATATCGTCTACTTAAACTTGAATCAAAAGAATGTCATTTTCATAATCTTTAATGAAGAGTGTAGAATCAACTTCTCCCATTTTAAAACCTAAATCCAAAAGAAAGGTCTTAAGTCGATCATACCAAGCTCTAGGAGCTTGTCTCAACCCATACAACGCTTTCTTAAGTTTGAAAACATGGTTTGGAAATTTTTCAAGAATAAAACCAGGAGGTTGAGAAACATATACTTCTTCATTGACAAACCCATTTAAAAATGCACTTTTAACATCCATCTGAAATAGTTTAAAATTCTTATGAGATGCAAAAGATAAAATCAATCTAATAGCTTCTAATCTAGCTACGGGAGGAAAAGATTCTTCGAAATCAATACCTTCCTCTTGTCGGTAGCCTTGAGCTACTAACCTTACTTTGTTCCTTGTGATTACCTCATTCTCATCGGTCTTGTTCTTGAAGTTCCACTCGGTCCCAATGACTTGGTGACCACTTGGAAGAGTAACGAGCTCTCAAACTTCATTTCTCTCGAATTGCATTAGTTCTTCTTCCATTGCCACTATCCAAGAGCTATCCTCACAAGCTTCTTGGATGTTCTTTAGCTCAATGGTAGAGACAAATGCGCAATTAGAGAATTCTTCAATCCTTGACCTCGTTCGAACACCCACACCAATATCTCCAATTATTTGGTTATGTCGATGGTTCTGAACGGTCTGATAAGCTTTGGAAATTCCTGCATCACTTGGAACATCTTCAAATTTTTTCGTTAGTAGTGTTAGTCTCAATAATCGAATCATTAATCTTAACATTACTAAGAGAATCACAAATAGCATCTACACTATCATCATCAAGATGAGGAAAATCAAAATCTTTATAAAATGATACGTGTAGAGATTCCTCAATCGTTGAAGAAGTTTTGTTGTATATCCGGTAGGCTTTGCTACGTGTGGAATATCCAACAAAAATTCCTTCATCGGATATTGGCTCAAATTTATCTAGATTACCAAAAGTGTTCTTGATAAAACATTTTGAACCAAAAACACGAAAATATTTTACATGAGGCTTTTTGTCATAAAACAACTCAAAACAAGTTTTGTTCGTTCGGGGTCTCACTAGGATCCTATTGAGCATATAACATGCCGTATGCACCGTCTCTGCCCAAAATTGTAGTCCAAGATGACTATCATGGAGCATAGTGCGAGCACACTCAATAAGAGTCTTATTCTTTCTCTCTACAACACCATTTTGTGGTGGTGCCCGAGGGAAGGAAAAGTTATGAGTTATCCCGGTGTTATCACAAAACTTTGTAAAAGATTCATTCTCGAATTCTCCTCCATGATCATTACGAATAGTGATAAGGGTGGATCCTAAGAGATTCTGAATTTTCTTTGCAAATATGGTAAACTCTTCAAAAGCTTCATTCTTATTACTTAATAATGAAACCCAAGTAAATCTAGAAAATTCGTCAACGACAACTAATCCATAATGAGCATTGCCTAAAGAAGCGGTTCTAGTTGGCCCAAACAAATCTAGATGAAGAAGTTCTAGGGGCCTCTTAGAAGTAATGCCTTCTTTTAAGCTTAAACGAAGATTTACTAAGTTTACCTCTTTGACATGAATCACAAAAGTTTTTCTTACTAAAATCAATTTTAGGAAAACCTTTGACTAGATCATGCTTAGCTAACTTATATAAGTGCTTGAAGTGAACATGACCAAAACGGCGATGCCATAGTAGTTGTTCACTTGTATTAGCAACTAAGCAATGTTCTATGGTTTTAGACAAGCTCAAATAATAAATATTTTTACGCCTAATACCGGAAAATAAAACATTCGAATCACAATCAACCATTGTACATAATCCTTCTCCAAAGTTAACCTTGTGTTACGCCTATTTGACCGAGACCCATAAAGCACGAGCCCAAGAGCCCGACTACTGGTCAAAAGCCCATCGGCGTCCTCAAAGCCCATTCGACAAAGGCCCTACAAGGGACCTTCTCGAACGTCGATCTGACCCGGCCCCAATAACCCGTTGGTCGCTCGCCCACTCCTGCGAAAACCACTCCCCCGGACGCGCGACCACTAAATAGCGATAATGGGGAGGTGCTGGCATGGCGGAGAGAGCGGCGGCGAGGGGGGACTGATGGGGCACGATCAATGGCGGGCGTGGGACGTGGGCCAGAGGCAATCAAGCGGGAGCTCTATAAAAGGGCCAGGAAGACGACGAAGAAAGGGACCGCATCTCAGGTAACTAAACCTAAGGTACTCCATCAACGACCTCGTTCCCCCAATTCATCTCCTTCCTCCCCCGCTCGCGCCGAGAGACGCCGTCACGATCTCCTCACGAGTCGGACCGTCTCCGCCGGGCCTCCTTTCTCAGATCTCTATCTGACTTAGGCATCGGAGGGGATTTGGCCGGAACCAAGGTCCGGCCCCCTGACGAGCGTTCTCGTCTGCGCAGGTGGACAGCAGATCAACGGGCCGAGGCTACCCCTCGCCCCTCTCCGATCACTCGATCAACCGGACAGTGAGGCTTCCCCTCACCGTCAGCCTGCCGTGGCCGAGCACGCCCTACCGAGGCCGAGCGTCCTAATCGGGTCCGAGACTCTCCCTCGCCACCCGTCGGCCGTGCATCTACCCGGGCGACTGAGGCTACCCCTCGTCCCCCTACCAGCCGAGGCCGAGCACACCCGTCCGAGGCCGAGCGTCTCAACCAGGGCCGAGGCTTCCCCTCGCCCCTTCTGCACCGATTCGAAGCCCCCGAGGGACCCAAAGCGGGCCCCTTGACCACGTTGACCGGGCTCTCCACGGTTAACGCATTGTAGTGAGAAAACACTCTGAAACATCTTGCGCCGACTGTGGGAACTGAAGATCATCCCACGAAGCAGAAAACCACACCAACAATGGCACGAGCCAGCAATGGAAGGAAGCGCATGACCCCCATCCCGGAGGAGGAGAATGGCGCATCCAATAGCAACCCCGAGGACACGCACGTCGACGGCCACCCCGCCCACTCAATCGAAGAGACCGGCGGCTCAGAACTAGCCACACAAGGACAGCTCCGTGCCCTGGCTCAGGAGACCAACGCGAGCCTCCAGACGTTGGTCGCGACAGTACAGCAGCTTGTCGGCCCCGCGCCGTCCGACGGGGGCGCGTTGAACGATAGCCACCGATGGGCGGGAGGTCCCCCGCACTTACGGTCCGCGGTGGTCGACGACCACGGGACCCGGAAACCGAACGCAGAGCGTCGGTTCACACGGTCCGGCTCCCGTCAGGCGAGGTCACGTGCCTCCTCGCCCTATCGTGAAAGGAGCCGGAGAGAGACTGAAGGGACGAACGGCGAATCGATGACGGCATCGTCTCGTCGATCACGGTCGTCCCACCGCAGGAGAAGCGAACGACACCACTCAAGAGACCGATCACGGCGGAGCAGGAGCTCCCGCAGAAGGAGTCGGGAGCGTCGGGTCAGCCCGACCCCCAGCGTGGCGAAGGCTGCGGAGCCGGCCCCACCGGCGCCGGTGCTACCTCCACCCCCGCTCGAGCCGGAAACAGGCGAATACCGCATCCCTGGAGGCATCCACGGGGACCGGTGTCCCTTATCGCGGAGAATAAATGATCGCACCCCGGATACACGTCCCGAGGCGACGGTTGTAGTTTTACCGCAAGCGCACGGTATGGTGGCGAGTGGGTATCGAACACAGGGAGGACGAATGACCGTGCTTGCTCCTGATCAACCTGGCTATTTAGGAACAGAGATAATTGTCTTGGGCGATCCTGTCACAATCGTCAGACAAATTTTCGAAATATCAAATCAAATAAAGAACGTCTAGGGAATGGGGAATCCCCGCTACTCACCGTATTTCATAAATGTGGTTCGTTGGTATCAAAATTGCTAGAATGAGAATTTGGATGAACTTGTTGCAACTAAATGTAGAACCAAACTCACGCTCTCGCGCTGTTGCCGGTCTATAGCTATCCTAGGTTTGGGTCCAATCTCTTGCAAACCCTAGCCTAGGGAAGCTAGCATTAGGATCAACATCATCGTCCAATTGCGCACCGAGCCCAATCTCTTGCAAACTCGGTCCACAATCTAAATTAGGATAGTTCCTACCCGTCCAATCTCTTGCAAACGGGTATCGGCACGGAATTGCAACCGGAGGTCCTAGTATCGGTCCAATCTCTTGCAAACCGATACTTCGAAAATCCGACTCCAACCCAATTCGGCTTTCTAGGGCTTCCTACCGAATTGGGATCCAATCTCTTGCAAATCCCAATTGATATGAATACCTAGCTATCCGTAGTAATTCGATCCCAATCTAATCCCTAATAACAATCTTAGCTCAATTTCTACCAATTCAACACAAATGGGAAATAGGGCTTGTAGGGTTCATCCCCACGCCCCGAGACGTGGAGACTACTCACAAATCATAGCAATAGCACAAAAATAATCAATGAAATAGGCAATGGAATTCATCACAACAATGATATAAACAATAAAAATAGAGTTTTTGGGGAAGAGAAATGCAAACCAATGTAGATCTTCAATTAATCCAACAAAAATCCAAGTTTTTCTCTTCTCCAATCACAATTAATAAAACTAAAAAGTAGACTCAAAAAGCTGCAAAAAATCTGAGAGATGGCTCTCCAAACTAGGGTAAAAACAGAGCTTAAATAGCCCCAAAAATCGTCTAAAAATCCTGACCAAAACGCCCCTGCACAGCCTGTTTTCCGCAAATTTCGCTACAGGCAGCGCATCGCACTCGGCCGAGTGACAAAAGTCGCTCGGCCGAGTGAAAACCCTGTCAATTTCCAGTAAGTCGTGGGCTTCAGGGGTCTTCAGTTCGGGGGCGGCTCGGCCGAGTGAGTTGTCGTCACTCGGCCGATGGCTTCACTTCACTCGGGCGGACGGGATTTACCACTCGGCCGAGTGGGTCTTCTGAAGCTCAGGTGGCCGAAAAACAGAAACTTCGATATTTTGAAGGGGCTTCGTCTGGGCGCCACTCGGGCGGACGTGGTATCGTCACTCGGCCGATGTGGTCTCCGTCGCTCGGCCGAGCACACATGGAAATCGTGTCTGAACGGGTCGGCCGAGCAGTGTCTCGCTGGTCGGCCGAGTGGCTCCTCCACTCGGCCGAGTGGGACACAAAAAATGCCCAATCTGATTGTTTTGGCCTCCTCGTCGCTCCTGCGACGTCCATTCTTCTTCCGCTCCTTTCCAACAGCAAAATACCCCTCGGGGAGGTCGTCGGTGGCCGTCTATCGTGAGCGCATCTCATGATCACTCCAAATCGCGCCAAATCACCTGAAATGCGACAAAAACAACAAATCGTGAAAAGCATCGCAATATCGTCGATATATCGTGAAAAACATGATTTGGGCGATCCAAATGGCATGCAAACATGCGGAAAAAAGGTGTAAAATAAGGAGTGATCAAAATCCCCCAAGCTTGCCTCTTACTCGTCCTCGAGGAAGATAGGTAAAAAGCGAACCCGGTGGATTCGGAAAACGAAAACGGCGAAAAAAAAACGAAATAAAAAAATGAAAAACGAAGAAGAATGAAAACCAATCGAAAATAAAGAAAGAAAGAAAGATAGTAGGGAAGAGGTAGGATGCTAGATCATTTTCTCAGGACGTGGGTTTCACTTACTCTTATAGCATGCACCGAGTGAGAAATACATGTCAAAGAATCTCATTTTGATATCATAGTATAATAGTGCAAGTAGAAAATAGAAAACCCACGAACAATGGTATAATCATGAAAAACGGAATAATTTTAAAATTAACATCGCCTGAATCATCTAAAGCGGTATACAAATCTCAGATCACACACTTTTCAATTAAACGCTTTCTATCTGGAGTATAAGAGTATCACATCATAGAATAGAGAGAATAGAAAAGTATGGATTTCATGAAATGAATGCTAGGCTTAGATTTCTGGATTTCGTAAAGCTAGAAACAATCTCACCGAGTATAGAATATTACTTAGCCTAGGTTGTCGTGCAATGTCAAGTAGTCACTCTCTCACACATCAATGGATCCCCTCCCCCAAGCTTATCTATAAGCGTGGTGGCACAAAAATATTTACATCCCCATTTTTACATAGCTCCAAAGGCAAAGAAGAGAAAGAAGCAAGAAAGTAAGCGAGATGGGATCTTTTATTGAGGATTTTTCCTCTTTTCTCTCTTTTTTTTCTTTTTTTTCTCTTTTTTTATAAGATATATACAATGATCCCAACTTAAAGAGAGATAATGATATACAAGAATGTTCTCCTCTCTTTTTATTATTGTTTTTTTTTCTTTTTTTTTTTTCAGAATGAGAGGTTTGGAGCTAGGAATTAATAGCGGGGGAAATGCCATAAAATAGAGTCACTAAGGGGAGATTCACCAATGATTTTTAAAAGTAGAGAAATGATGTTCAAGATTTGTGGAGAAAGAAATAAATATAACTCTCGGCTCACTCTATAAGACATGCACGACAACTTCAGCGGGGTAATCTAATCTACTCAGTTTCGATCACAAAAAAGCTAACTGATCCAGATATATCATAGCTAATCATCATTCAATCATCCGGAAGTGAAGTGTACAATTCATGCATATAGAAGTGATAAAGGAAAAGGAATCAGTACTCCAGATATAGGCATTCAATGCGTGAATCTTGGTGTGTTTTTTGTGATAGCATACATATGAATATTCAGGCTCAGCTAATAATAAAATTTCATCCATTTTCATGCGGAAAAAGTGTGGGTTACTATTTCTAAATGCAAAGCAAGTCATAGCATATGATATCAGAAATGAAATCTAAGACACGACAATTATAGCATGCATATAGAATAAGCTAACTCCACGTAGACATCATCACAGAAAATTCATCTCTAGCATGAGATGAAAAAGAAAGAAGTAAAGATAAAAGGAAAATAGAACTATGCAATGCGGCACACAGGAAAGTAAGGAAAACGTGATGCATGGCAAAAAATAAAAGAAAAATAATGAAAAATGAGTGCAAAAGTGAAAAGCGGTGTGAAAAACTGAAAATAAAGGTGGCAAATCGAAAAAAAGAACGTGAGAACTCACTCCCCCAAGCTAAACGGCACAGTGTACTCAATGTGCAAAGTGTGGCACACGGAGAGACAAGTAAAGGGAGGAGCAAGTGAGGATGCATGCATGATGGGAAGAAAAAAGACAATAAAAGGAAAAAATAAAGAAGGGAAAATATGATGCGGATAGGATGCATGCACAGATATGAGTGATACGAATATATATGTGTCACCGAAAAAACGCTCCCTCTCTCCCAAAAAGATATATATAGATGTGATCAAAATGAGAATCCCAAGTAGATATGATATGATATGCACAAAGAGATATGATCGAAAATATAATCCCAAAATAAGTGAGGGGAGGGGGGGGGGGGACAAAAGTCCAACAGGACCCAGCAGAGACGGGCAGCACAACGGCAGGAATGGGTAAAGGCATCAAGAGTGCCTAAGAAGGCGGTGCCGCGCCGTCTCCGTCCTGAGGCGGAGGGGGGGGGGGTGGTGGTGTAGGCTGCTGAGCTGGGGTGGGCGTGGAAGTGGAAGCAGGTCTAGTGTGTGTGGAAGTGTGAGTGGGAACCTGCTGGGTGGGTGGGGGTACGCGCGGAAGACGCTCTAAGATCTGTGTCAGGCAGTAGTGGATCTGAGGGATCAGGTCAAAGCGTCCAGCCATCGTAGAGACGGTGGAGGACAGGGTCCTAAGGTCTCCTCTAAGACCACTCACCGCCAACTCAAGAGCACGTATGCTCTGCAGTACAGTGTCGGGCGGGGGTGGTGCAGAGGGACGCACCTGTCGGGGCTGCGCAGGGCGAGGCTGGCGTACGCGAGTGGAGTATGTAACGGGCTCAGCAGGGAATGGGACGAAAGGTGCCGCGCCTGGAAATGTGGGCCGGGCCTCAGTGTGAGGTCGGGGCGGGCGGTGAGAAGTGGAGGCAGCGGCAGCGAAAGAAGAGTACAAAAGCGGCTGCGAGGCGGCTAGAGAGGTCAGTGGCACAGAAGTGTGGACAGACGCCACGACGCTCTCAGAGAATACGGCAGCTGCGGAGACAGAGGACTCTACCGCTGGGGTGGAAGTGTGTGGACCGAAAGGCGCAATCCCAGCGGAGATCATGCTAGCCATGGTCTCCACGACCGCGGCGAACGAGGGCTCTCCACTCTCAACAAAGGTCTGCGGGCGCTCGGGGAGTGCGGAGCAAAGAGGCTCGACGGACAGAGGGCCGGAGGTGGCAGCGGGAGTGGTGGGGACAGCCTCGGCAGTGGTGACAGTGGTGGAAGTGGGCTCAGCAAGAGTACTCTCGACACTGGCAGAGGTGGGGACAGAAGTGTCAAGAGCAGCGGAAACGTCAGGAACAGGCTGAGGGGCCACAGGGTCGACGGGGTCGGCAGCAGGCTCGGCAGGGTGTGCAGCAGGGTCTGCGGGAGCAGCCTGGGCAGCGTGGGCAGCGTGGGCCTGCTCGGCCTGCTCGGCCTGCTCGGCCTCGAGCACGTACGCAGCGGGGATGAGGGCATCCATCGCTGGGAGCCAGTCAACGTGGGCCGGTGCAATCTGGGTCCGAGCTGGGCTCGGGAGAATCATGTAGTCGGCACCGAAAGGGCCGTGCAACCAGACCCAGTGACGCTCACCATGCGGACGAAGCATCTTCATCCGGGCCATAACGTCTATCGACAGAGAAGTGGGGCCCGATACTCGCCGCAGGTCGTCGGGGAAGTCCTCGCCGGTCATAAGAGCCAGCAAGGTAATCAGGCTGCAGCAGCATATCGGTGAGCGAGCGCCCACCGATACAATGATGCGGTCTAAGTAACATGCCGCGATATCGATCACGACGGCGGGGACAAGCTCATCTCCATCCCTAGATAGAGCTCTGGGACGTGTCATCGCATAGAGCATGTAAAGCTCTGGCGTAGACATCGTGCCCGGCTCATATCTGGCCAAAAATGTCGTCGCCATAAGGCGCTGAGCAATGCGAAGGCAGGGATGTACGATGGCCGAGGCCTTGGCCCTACTAGGGTCAAAGGCGGCGTGGAGACCCGTGATACGTGCCCAGAAGGCACCGGTGTCGAAAGAGGGTGGGGGGATATGTGTGGGGCCATAACCGCGATCGGCTCCGGGGACTGCGGGCCAAGAGAAAAACGCTCTCATCATATCGAGAGTGACCTGGCACTCTCGATCCATGAACCGGAATGAGCATCCCTCATCGGTCCGGGCGATCGAACTCAAAACCTCAAGTGTCGGGCGGGTAAAAGTATCCGCCGACACCTGAAGGAAGTCGCGCCAACCCACGTTGTCGTACAACGTGAGTATCCCCTCAAGTACCCCCAGGCGTCCTAGGTCAGCGAGGTGTGCAAACCTGGAGGGTACGATCGAGCGCTGGGAGATACGCTCGAAGACGGCGCGGTGTGCGTCATCTCGGAACGTAATCCCGAGCGGCCCGACCAGTGGAGCCGGTGGTGGTGGCTGTGGATCGGTAGGGAGAGGCTGTGCGGGCTGTGGGTACGCTGCAGGCTGTGCGGGGTGTGCGGAGCCTGCAGGCTGTGCTGGGTGGACGGCGTGTGTGGGGGAAGGAGGAGGAGACTCTTCTGCCTCGTGGGCGGGGCCGGCGTCATCCGACCTCTTCCGCTTAGCGGAAGGTCTCCTCGTCCGAGGCCGTGTCCGGGGCGGCATATCGGCCCCGAGCGCGCCGAAAAGTGAAAAAGTGCGGCGTGTGCAGAAAGAGTGGAAAGAGTGTACCAAAACACGCCGCGAGTGCTAAGCGGTGGAAGCGTGCGAAGTCCGCGCCTCCACGAAATCTAAAACAGCCCGTAGGAGCTCCCCTGGCCTCCCCTAAGCTCCAAAAAGCAACCTGCGCATGGAAAAGCGATATCATCGAGTAATAATCAAAATGTATGGAGCAATAGGGGTATAACAGATAGATATGGGAATTGATTCGGGTTAGGGGTTCGATTAATACACGGATCCTCGAAAACTACGCAAAAAGAGAAGAAAATGGGCAAATCGAGCTATACCGGAGCCGATCGGAGACGAGGCCGCCGGCTGCGACTCGGGCGGGGCGCGGCGTCGGTCGGCCGGCGGTGGCTGGCCAAGCGGCGGCGCGCGCGGGCGTGGTCGGGCGAGTGGGGGTTGGGGCGAAGGGGAATCGGGCGAGGGTAGGCGAGGGGGCGCGGGCGGATTTGGGAATTTTAGATTTCGAAATCCGCGCCCCTTCGTCACTTATATAATAGTAAGTTACGACTCGGCCGAGTGACGTGGTCACTCGGCCGAGCGAGGCAATAGAAATTTTCTCCCCGATATCGCTTCGGCCGAGTGGCTTTGCCAGCCTCGGCCGAGTGGAGTAAGTCCATTCGGCCGAGTGACTCAAGCTACTCGGCATGACTCGCCCTAGGAGGGTATCCGTTTTACTCGGCCGAGTGAATATATATACTCGACCGAGTAGCAGTTATATCGAAATCAAGAAAATAAACAGAGAGTTGGGTTCAGCAGACTTCCCTCGTTCGTGAGCGGCTCGGCCGGACGAACTTCTTGACTCGGCCGAGTGACTAGTATACTCGGCCGAGTGAGCCTTAATTTCTGCCGTTTGTCTTCGTTTGGGCTCTAAACTCCGTCTTTCTTTCTCCAGTCGATTTCATGCTCCTCCTAAGCGTCGAACGCCTTCTTGGGGCGCTCCTCATCGTCTCGTTCATCCTCCTAATGATGATCTACCTATCTTCTCTCCTGTCAAGAAAAATAGGACCCGTTATCACAAAATTTTTGGTCGGATGACTCAAAATACTAAAAATTTATAAAACAAAAATAAAGAAAAAGTAAAAATAAAGCAAAAACCCGTCGGGTTGCCTCCTGACAAGCGCTCGTTTTAGGTCGTGAGCTCGACCCCCTATAGTTTTCAATCAATGCGGGATGTTTGGTGCATACGAGATGCACCCGTCAAACTTCCCGGGGAGCGCGCTTGGATTCGAACGTGGCGGCGCAGCAATCTCCCGCAGTGGTCTCATATCCCGAATAGTGTTGGGGGGAGGCTCCCCCAAGCTAGCATTTGCCCCGGTCAACGGCTTAACCGGCGATGCCGATTTCCGCGCCGGCGGAGCTTTCTTTGGAGACTTTAATTTCGAGAGCTTGCAGAGCTCCCGAATCCTTGCGACATCAGCGTCGCCTTCATCTTCATCAGCGGAGAAGTCGGGGGAATTGTCTTCAATCTTTTCATCTTGGCCTAAATCCGAGCCTTCATCAAATTCTTCATCAAAAAGGGCACCAATTGAGTGAGGAATCGCCTCCTCTATCACCTCATCAAGGAGGTCCATGTAATCAAGCTCCTCGTGGTAAGGCATGTGCTTCATAGCCTTAGGAATGTGGAGCTCCACCTCAATGTTTCCGACGTTCAAGGTTAAGGTACCTTCGCGCACGTCGACGATGACTCCGGTGGTGGCGAGGAATGGGCGTCCAAGTATCAATGAGGTGTCTCCCTCCTCCTTAATGTCCATGATGACGAAGTCACATGGCAAGCATATTCCACCCGGGACTTGAAGTGGGATGTCTTCGGTGATCCCCACCGGCCTTGTTATCCGGCCATCGGCTAATTGAATGCGCATGTCGGTGGGCTTCAACTTTGTCCCGGTGTTAAGCCTTAAGAACATGGAGAGGGGCATGAGACTCACACTAGCCCCAAGATCGACCAACGCCTTTTGAAGAGGCACGCCACCCAAAGTGCAAGGAATCCGAAAACTCCCCGGATCTTTAAATTTTGCCGGCTCCTTCTCTCTCTTGGTGAACCAAGAGCCCTCCTCGGCTAGCATTATCTTCTCCTTCCTTTTCCTCCCCGAAATCAAGTCCTTCAAAAATTTAGCATACGTGGGGATCTCGACAATGGCGTCGAGGAAGGGAATATTGAGGCTAACTCCCCTTAGATACTCGAGGAATTTC
>CM061134.1:72686244-72718229 GCA_030789695.1 Scilla litardierei | reverse complement strand
TCCTGCATATGAAACAAGTCGAAGTTTTGCACGGCAACATATAACTTTGAAAGCTTTACCTTATTCATTCCCTCATGGGTAACGATGAGATGGTTCCAAATTTCATATGCACTCTTACATGTGTATATCTTGTTGAACTCATTCGGGTCCAACGCACAATGAAGAGCGTTCATTGCTTTAGCGTTGTTGACTTCGGCGGACTTCTCGGAAGTCGTCCATTTCTCGAAATCCTCTTCGGCGGTCTCGATGTACTCCCTGTGGAGAGTTCTCCAAAGAGAAGCACTCCTAAGGAATGTCTCCATCCTACACTTCCAATAGCCAAAATTAGTACCATTGAAATGTGGAGGACGTACCGTAGATTGACCTTCGAAAAGAGTGGACGCTCCATTACGGTCGTGATTGTTATACGTAGGCAGCGCAGGAACGTTGTTGTTGTTGGATGCCATAGATAAAACCTTGCGTCTCTGATACCAATTGTAAGGACCCTGTCTATGGGGAAAACACTAGAAGGGGGGTTGAATAGTGTTTATGCAAATTTAATGAAATTTACGAAAAATAAAATGCAATCCAACAAATAGTGCGGAATAGGAAAACGACCCAAAGTGAAACACACGCAAACGTAGAGATGTTTCAAGGGTTCGGATTACCCAAGTCAACTCCCGACTTGTTCCCGGTAATCCTACATCCCTACCACCCGGATACCACCGGATACTCAAGTTAGAACCCTAACTTGAGGTTTCCTTAAATCCCACTTGTAGCAATCCTACAAGTGCAATCGAATACAATCGTTGTCCTTGACTCCCACAACCAGGGAGCAAGCAAAACCACTCTCACAACCGAGAGCACAATTCAAATAACGAAAGTTATGAAATATGAAAGCAACACTTACAAACACCTATGCCTTGAAGTAGAACTTGAAGGAGAAGTGTGATGCGTGTTGAAGAACTCTCTTAGAAGAGAGGAGAAAGAACTTTCTCTTGACTGCACCAATTGCCTAGAAGGTCAATCGTTGGTTCTAGGTTGGAGAGCAAGAGAACAAGATTTGGAAATACTTAGGGCTTTGGATTTGAGAGCTTTGATCTTTGGAAATGAAAGCTTGAGAGATTTTGCAATGAATGAGTAACCTTCCAATGGAACAGTAGAAGCTCTATTTATAGCTTTCTCAAATCCACAAAACATTTTAGGCAAAAACCCAATTGGAATCCGTGAGAAAAATCTCAACGGATATAATCTGAACTCGCGACAGTCGACTGTTGAACAATCCACAGTCGACTGTTGCACAGTCAACAAGGGTAGGTGAGAATTCATAACGGTAACTTACCACGTGGACAGTCGACTGATGAAGTAAAGACAGTCGTCTGTTAAACCAACAGGCGACTGTAACTTCTTCAACAGGCGACTGGCCGAGAGAAGAGTAAGTTAGACAAATACTGGAAATCTCACAAGATACAGGACAGACGACTGATTCAAGTAATACAGTCGACTGTTAATCAGAACAGGCGACTGTAAAACCTTAAACAGACGACTGTCAAAAGCAAGAGAAATTTCCAGAGAGGTGAGTCAAAGAAATAACTTACAGACAGGCGACTGTTGCAGCATAGACAGTCGACTGATCTAATAGACAGTCGACTGTATATACAGCATAAGTCGACTGGCCGTAAAATTCAGATCGAACAGAGTTTGGGCAAGGAGAGACAGGCGACTGATTTACAATACACAGTCGACTATCACTAGGACAGGCGCCTGTGAATCGTTCAACAGTAGCCTGTGCGAAATAATCAGAGAAGGCCCAAAACTATTTTGTAATAGTCTGTGCATAACAGGCGACTGTAGAACAAAACACAGTCCAATGTTTTTGAGACAGGCGACTGTAAACTGTTAAGCAGTCGGTTGTTATAAACAATCCTAGCACAAACAAAACAGAATTGAATTGGGATCAAAGGACAAAGGGTCTAATGATGTCCCATGACAGAATGTAGATGTGTGTAAGTGCTCCATCAAAGTTCTACTTCTAAGCTACATACTAGAAGAGATAGAAGAATAATTACATTGACGAATAATCGCTTCTTTCCATCGTATGAGCTTGAAGTCTTTACGGAGCTTCAATCATCAATCTACGATCATCCAATTCATGTCATTTGCCTTCAATGACGTATATGAGTCATCCATTGCTAGTTGATCTTCATAATAAGCTTAGGCAATGGATTAACTGTAAAATAGGGGATTAATCACAAGTATTTATGTTTGCTCATCATTAACACCACGTAGGGAGAAGTCCAATACTCAACAGGAATTTCTTTTGTTATTTGAAACTCGTGAAAATATATCCTTATATCTTTAGGTGGTTGGTTATCATCATTTTAGTACTCTTTACAAACTGAAGTTCGTGGTTTTGCAGGTTAGTTGTCCCGTGGATTCGATACCTGGACTCACCAGAATATTACTTGTTCGATCTCATGCGCTTGGGAGTAGTGCTCACATCTTTTGAGACGAGGCAAGTTTTTGGTGCCGTTGCCGGGGACAACAGTACTTGTAAGCTACGATTTCAGTTTGTTTGGAGGAACATTCGATGAGATCCTTCCATCTTATAGTTTAGGATTTTTATTAGTTTTTTTCTTTTGTTTTCTGTTTATAAAAAAATTTCAAAAAAACGGAGGATGTGAATTCGATGGAGGATTTGGAGTATATAGAAGGCATGAATTTTTATCGCATAAACAATGACTATGATGCAGAGTACGATATTGAACACAAACATATGATGGAGAAGCTTAAGATTGTTGGTTTTAATCAGACTGATTGTGAAACTTTCTTTCAGGCATGGAGGAGGTTCACAGACATAATATCGAGCTATCCGCAGCATGGGTTCACAAAGAAAGAGCTTATGGAGTCCTTCCTAGGTGGACTACGACCACAGCTGCAGGAATTCTTGGAGTCATGACGCCAACAGAGGCGTGGAATTACATGGAGTCTTTACAAGAGAATGAAGAAATCATGAAAGAGACTTCAGAGTGCGATTCAACGGAGCTTTCAAGCCTTGATCAAGGGGAGCAAAGCGTAGACGTACCTTTGCAACACTTGAAATAGGAAGTTCAATTGCTCATTCAGACACAGGAGGCTACATCCCATCAATTCCAAGAGAACTTCCTTGCTCAGAGTCGGCAGATTCAGAAATCCATTGAAAATCTTACTCTGATTGCCACTTGCTTAGAAGAAAGTAATGCCTTTGAAATTAAATTTGCAGAATCTAATGTGAGTTTATATTCTATTGTAGGTATACCGAGCGAGCCATGCCACGATGAAGTCACGAATGAAAACATTGACATGGCAGGAAGTGTGTGCAAAAGAGAGGACGAGCTAGCAATTTTGGATGAACATGAGGAGGAGACAGCTAGGGACATGGGTTTAGAGATTATCGCTATGGAGCCCGAACCATTCCCTCCCCCAGTTTTTTTCCCAAAATCATTCATCCCTCTCTCCAATGACTGGGCATCATACCGAGAGTAGTGCATATCTTTCAGGGAGTAGTCATCAACATGATTTAATTTATTTCACTTACTTTGATGACTATATTTGGAATATGTTTGTTGAAAGGAATTTTAAACTAATTTGGACTGACATAACTCATCTCTTGCAGGACATTGGTATACAGCTTATAGAGATGCTTGGAGTTGTGTTGTTGGGGTCCAATTTAGCTTTTGGAGGAAGGATACTTGTCGAGGAGCGCAATGAACAGATTGAACAACTTCCTCAACCATTAAAGATTCGGGATTCGCCATTTGACCATGGTGTGTTCTTTCTAGTAGTGTTGATTTTATTTGCTTTCTAGGTTGCTTGCTTGAATAAACTCGTACCCCTTTCGACATTGAGGACAATGTCCATCTTTAGTTGGGGTGTGTGTATGAGACCTTAGGATTTTTTTTCAAAAACAAGGCAAAAGAAAAGAATTAACCACCAATCTCATCATTTAAAACTCCTTCACACTCCAAATGCGGATGATTATGCATTGATTGAGTTCTAAATATTTTTTAAGGCGTGAATTAATTTTTTTCCTTCATGGAATTACTCGTTAATATGCCATTCATGAGAACTTTCAATTTCTATGATTAATATCTCGAAATAGTTTGAATTTATTTCATGCATGCTAATGTGATGAAAAAGCTTAAGTAAACACGATCTATTAGAATAGTCTTCAAGTTGAAGAGGAATTTGGCCATTGTTACTAATGTTTACGTTCATATTTATGGGTGTTGAGTTGTTTACAAAGAAAAAAAGTAGAGTAAAAGATGAAGAAACAGCAAAAAAATGATGATGAATAAGTGTGTCACTAAATAAATAACTTGGTTGGCTCGAGTAGTATAGTCCGAGGGGTCCTATTTGGCCTAATGCCCTATGATCGTCTGATTTGGGAGCCATTGACCGGAAACTCACTCATTTGATGGAGCGATCCAAGTTATACATTTTTCCGCAAATGTTACTTTATGTGCATTACGTGGAACTAATAAATGAAAAGAAATGGTAAACAAACTAAGCAACCTCAATACCCATGATTTGAACGGTTACTTTTTGAGATGCCACTTCCTTCGAAACAAGAAAACTAGAATATAACGACGTGTTATACTTTCGCTTGTGCAAAACGATGCATGCATGTTCTTTATTCAAATTAGATTAGAGAAAATATCATGTGATTGATCTTGTGCATGGATTGTGTATATTGATGGTCAAGACATGTTGGACAACATACAATTGAGCCATGCCATAAGCAATTGATAGAATTTATTATTTTACTAATCATCCGTATTCATCGCTCTTTTTGCTAGGGACTAGCAAATCGCTAGTTGGGGGGTGTGATTTGGTTTGAATATTGTATATTTAACCCCTCATTTAGCCCTATTTTGTGCTCATATGATGCTTAATTGGTCTCTAATACGTTCGTATTTTGTATATCATTATTTATTAGAGCAAACCATTGATTTGTGCACAAAGTATGAATTTTAGTGAGTATTTCTGCCTTTTTATATTTTCATTGCTTGGTCTTGATCTCACAATTCCAACGACTATTTATTTGTAATTTTCTGAGACCTGTGCTAATTACTGTGTATTTTTGAATGCAGAATACCAATTAAATGGAGAAATACGCTTAAAATACGATAAATACGGACTCCAACCAACCAACGATCGCCACGTGGTATCATCAGACCCGCTCCCGCTCAATCCAACGGTCGATAATCATTTCCCAAATGAATGGAAGCGGCATCACGTGGGCCGTCGGATTGAGATCCGACAGCCAAGAACGAAGCACAGAATACACAAGGGGAGGAAATTCCACGGACACATCGCAGCCATCCGTGAAGCTCCTGCTAGATCGGACGGTCCGCATCAATTTGAATTTGAATTCGCTGAGGGGCTATGCGGCGTGATCATAACCATTGAATTTGCATGGAACGGCGCAGAATGAATCCCGAAGACAAAGCGGAGAGCGGGCGTATACGTCGACGTGGCTCCATCGTATCCACTGCTTTACGATCCGACGGCTAGAATGTTCCCCGCCTCAATTCGAAATCGTAGAGCGAGATACATACGCTGCAGATAGCCGTGGACGCACGATCGAAGATCTGACGGCTGAGAATTGAGGCCGCATGATTTGCATATACATCAGGGTGACGTGGTTGCATCTGCATCGTCCGTCCTATGATCCGACGGTCTAGACTCACTCTGTATCAGCTACGAAATCCAAGCGGGCGCGGATCCGCCTCAATTTGCCACGCGTCAAGCCGTAGTTAAATCCCGTCGAGATCGACGGTCGACATCTTCCAGCGGCTGTGTATATTGGGTTTGGGCGTAAATTGATGCGGCTGTGGACCCGATAAGAAACTTAAACCTGCAATGCTATTATATAAGCGTATTTCTAGGGTTTTGTTGTGTATTCTGGCGTATTGGAGGCTCTAGGAGCCGTATTTCGCCACCAAATTTGGAGGCCCTGGGGACAGATGCTAGTTCTATTATCTGAAGGAGTTTGGGGTTCAATTGGAGAGAATTAGTGATAAAATTCTAAACTTTACCTTGTATTTGGCGTATTTAGCTCGTATTTTGATGTATTGATGATGTATTTGGCTATGAATATTGATTCTCTACCCTCCATGCGTGGCTAATACCCTCTTGTACTGGTTGTGATGTTGTTAGATCTCTGAAATCTCTGATTTTAATATCTTTTCACCCTAATTTGCACGTTATATCGCGTATTTTGCTAGTTTCTACATGTATTATTCAAGTATATTCGTTGTTGGTGTACTTGGATCGAATACGATCTTTGTGGACGTACTCGTAGTGATCCTTGCGGACACATTAGCTTATTTTCCTCATGAAACTAGTATTGTATGCGTACTTAAGGCACTTTTTCGATGTTCGTTTATCGTAATATTTTTCGACGTTCTCGTGCCCTGACCGGACGAAACGTTGAGTTATAGAAAAGATATTTATAATCATTGATTGCATTGATCCTAGAGAAATCACAACCAACACATTCTCTTCATATTGATACCCCAATATTGCCTTCCCCGTAGTTATCTTAGGAATTTCTTTTGTTATTTGAAACTCGTGAAAATATATCCTTATATCTTTAGGTGGTTGGTTATCATCATTTTAGTACTCTTTACAAACTGAAGTTCGTGGTTTTGTAGGTCAGTTGTCCCATGGATTCGATACATGGACTCACCAGGATATTACTTGTTCGATCTCCTGCGCTTGGGAGTAGTGCTCACATCTTTTGAGCCGAGGCACCTAGCTCCACGTTATTTATATTATCCTACGTCATAAGAAAATCGTCAGGGGGTTGGGGCTAGGGCCCGACCGGTTCCACTCCGACACTTAAGTTAGTTTCTCCTGGAGGAAACGTAAAGAGGACAATAAAAGAGGAAGATGAAAAGTGTTGTAGATTATTATTTGATACTTAGCCTTGATGGATCTGGTCCCTCCCTTTCTCCATTGGTCTGGGGAGTATTTATCCCTCCTTTTTTACTTTGTAACTTCCAACCATAAATGTAACCTCTTATTGCTCAATTAGTGGATCTTGAAGTGGTCATCATGGCGTGTAACCATCACCTTCAATCTACCCAATAATTGCCTAATTCAAGGCTATTTAAGGAGGCTATGATGAGGTTGTAACCTCCCTCCATTTATGTCCCTTTGTGAGGGAACTGGAGGTTGACTCCTTCAACCTAAAAGTAATGGGACGTGGGTCGTGGTTCAGCAATCCATATTCGCCAACACCTTCCAATCACATAATTAGCTTTTAAATGGTCATATTAAGATTTTTATCAGCTTGATCAAGGTTCAGTAGACTAAATTATAATATCTTTAGAATGTGGTGCAACCATGATGGTTACTTACTCTTTATGAGCTTAGTGGTTAATTATAAGGGTAAAATGCAAAAAAACCCAGGTACTGTCTATTCATCTTAAAAAATCTACTTGCACTATGAAATTAGCTGAAAACACTCAGGCAACAGTCCATAGAAAAACCACATAGTATACTTTGTCTTCGTCTTAAGTTTTTGACTACTAAAGTGCAGTGAGCATGGGGTTTTTGCTAATTTCTTTGGTGCAAATGAATTTTTAAGGCGAAGGCATACAAGTGGTTTTTTTCAATTTACCCTATATCATTAGTATAAGGTCAGTTTTGAAATATGTTCACACTGAATCTTGAAATTGTTTGTTAATATATGCCTAACTGACAAAAATCATGCTTGGAATATTTGGGCTTACCTATAGAGCTTGAGGAGCATATCCTACCAAGAAGAAAACACATATTTCCTTATATTAGAGACCTAGTGGGTTGCCCATAAGCCTCTTTCGACCTCCAACCCATATGAACCACTAATGGTACCCTAAAAGGAGAGTGTTGATGATTCGTAGGTCAATGTGCTCAAAAACTCTAAGCTAATATAGAGTTGACTAAAATAACACATAACAGTCCCAATTAATAGCGCAATTTTTCAGAATAGAACGTTGAAAACCATAGCCTCCAACTTTGGTTGCTTATTCTCTATTTAGGCATTGATTTTAGCATTGAAAGTAATAGATGTTGGGCACTAAATCCAACTTTCCTTATGCGCTTTTCTTATTTTGCACGTCAGTTGACGGCTAGGTTTCAGGCAAACAACGATTGAGACTGACATGGATTCCTTTGTCGAGGTGGAGCCTCAACGGCTGATGAGGTGGGACCCTTGGTTGGAAGAACCAGGTTTGATGGAGGCTGCTGAGCTGAGAACTCTGGGCTGGATCTCGATTGATCTCTCGGTCAAAGATGGTGACAGTTTGACCGTTCTGCTGGGTCAAGCCTCAAGCAACCTGCAATACAGACAGTCGTTAAGGGGTCGGATCTGGGTTTCGACCCAAATCCCCTCCGATCCTTAAGTTAGCATCGACTTAAGAGGGCTCGGGGCTGTCAAGATCGACCCAATAGGGTTCGTCCCGAATCCGTCACCTCAATCGTTTAGAGAAAGAATAATAAGAGTGGAAGGAGTCGTCAGGGTATGTGGTATTTCGTACCTCTGGAGTCTGAACTTTTCTTCTGCCATCATTTTGCCTATTTATAGTTGATGATCTTCTTTACTAATGCATAATGGCTCATCATTGATGTTGGTAGGATCTTCTCTGGGATTGTTGATAACGGCTACCCATTTACTCTTTCCACATTAGCCAATCCCTCGTAATTAGCGGGAACCCAACGCGTGAATGAGATGTCCCTTTGACTAAGTAATAGCTCATCCTCTAGAGTTATTGGCCGAGGCTTTCCCTTTTCTAATGGGCTTCATTGTTATATCCTCGCTTTGTGGGCCGTACCCATGTATTAACAATGTCCCATATTATTCGTGCTCAAGAAAGGCATTGATTAAGAATGAATGATGTAAAGTCACATTAAATAGGCACGGTAGTCGAAGCAGGCATATTTGATTTCTGCCGCCAAAACCCTTCACCTCTTGTTTTGATCTCGCCTTATTTTGAGACTTGGAATTTTCGTTGCATCAAATTTGGCCGCGGCCAAATTTGGTTTGGATTCGGCTTTCTGATATCAAGGAGAAAGGAAAAAAAATTTCGTCGCCAAATTTTGGCAAGCATTTTAATTTGGCAAGCATTTTGCTTCTTTCGACGCTAATCAGACCCTGCTCATTCTCCACTGCAAGAAACACGAAGAAAGGGCGGGCCAACAAACCGCGCAACCGCACACCATCCCCACAACTTGGTGCCCGGCTTGGTTTCTCATGATAAAGAGATTGCGGCAACGTTGTCCCTCATCTATAACTTATATAACGGAACTGTCAGAAAATTTCCCGATGTGGGACTAACTGATTCGATGACAAATATAAATCATGAGGAAATTTTGGATCTCAGAACGCTGGGCTTGCTGGCTGGCTATTTTCAAACATAGGTGGCAAAAACTTCACGCCAACAAAGAAGCTGATCATTTGAAAAAATGCATCTAATTTGTTACATCAACTACAACTAATTCAGCAATCAATCCCATTTTCTGCAAGAAACAAATTTTTTTAAACATACGCCGCCTGTAGTTGAGGGTGCCTGTGGCTCCTCCAAAATTTGATGAATCGTTCCTTTTATTTTTGCCAAAACAGCCCATCGGCTTGTTTCCACCATGATATCCACTCGATAACAGTGGTACCGTCTGCATACATGGCAACTAATTTCGGATAATTGTTTTCATATCAACAATCGTTGGTGACAATTATCAACATCAGATTGCCCAAGTTTCCTGGATTAATTAGCAAGAATTTTAACTCAAAATTGATTTCATTTTGATCACACACAAGGAATATGTAATTATGAACCTACAGAGGAGCTCGCAATGATGAGGCATGTGTAAACCACAACCCCCAACGGTGATGGGATAACAACACAACGTGCAGTGGAATTCTTTTATCCCCTCTTGTGTGAACCTATTAGGAAACAATTTGGAAGATTAATATCCTTGCCAATATCACAATGAAGCATATAATCAACACAAGCACAAGCTAACACACACAATATTTTTACGTGGAAACCCCCTCAAGTTGAGGAGTAAAAAACCACGGAACCGTAGTCCACCGAACAATCTCCACTATCACCAAATAATGGGAATACAAAGGTCCTCTCTAGCTAAATCATTCAACATGATCTACTAGAGGCATACATAACTTGGCATGAAACAAAAGCTTAGAGAGATGAAAAGATCTCACCCAAAATGGTGGCACTGCAGAAAACCTAATAGATCTCTTAACTTGGAGCTCCAAATACGCCGTTCAGAATGTTGATCCCTCTGTTGTCGACGTGCTGACAAAATTTCAGCTCAATCGGACCATGGATCGACCTCCGATGTGTCACACGATCAAAAACTGGACAGCTCCTCTTCTATGGGTTTTCTTCTTCTCACTCTCTCTGTTTTCTTTTTCTTTGTTTCAGAATGAATGATCTCCTTCTCCTGCTATCGGTGGATTGATGTTGGGCTGATAGATCTCTAGCCAAGAGATTAATGCCCCTCCCCACATGGGAGGGACCCACCCAACAAATCTCCCCCTCCCGACTATGTGGGAGGATTCGCCATCCCGGCGATCGAACGACACACTTCAAGATTCTCCTTTGGTAGAGTCTTTGTTAACATGTCAGATCCAGTATCATCTGTATGAATCTTGTTAAGTTCTAACAATTTCAAATTTAGAACATCTCGAATCCAATGGTACCTCACATCAATATGTTTTGACCTTGAATGAAATGTAGAATTCTTACCAAGGTGATTAGCGCTTTGATTATCACTGTTTCAGAGTGTTTTCTCACTACAAAAGCGTTGACCGTGGATAACCCGGTCAACATGGTCAAGGGATCCGCTTGGGTCCCTCGGGTGTGTCGAGTCGGTGCAGACGAGGCGTGAGTCGGAGTTGCGGGCGACGTGGAGCGCGTCGGCTCGGCCAAATCGAGATCCTTGGTCGCAAGGGGGGCGAGGGGAAGCCTCGTCCCGGGTTGAGACGCTCGGCCTCGGACGGACGTGCTCGGCCTCGGCGGTCGGACGATGGGGGGTAGACTGAAGGATCCCTGCCAAAACAGAGTTAGGATCGATAATTAAAGTGGAGACTTACGCTTGCGTATGCGGAACGGTAGTCTCGGAACTTTGCCTTCGGATTCGCCACGACGGATCGAGTCTTCTCACGAACGGAGTAAGGCTACTAATCCACAATCTAAATCTCTATTTTAGATTAAGAACTTGGAAAGAGGAAGAGAAAGGATTTCTGCATAGCTTCGCTATGAAGAAGATGCATGCATGAATTTCATGCAAATGGTGTAAGGAAAATGGCTACCCTTGGGTCTTATTTATAGCCCCCAAGGTAGTTATTTTAGGGTAAGTTGTTCCTTTGGAACAACTTAATTAAGGTGTACCATGATACATGGCACATTATAAGCTTAAGTTGTACCATATGCATGGTACAACATAAGCTTAAGATATTCCCCCTTTATTAGCCATATGTCGCATGCATTTATGCATATATAATGCGACTTTCCCGCTCATCCAGAGATCCTTTCCGCAAGGGAACAGATTTCCTTTGTACACGACTTCGTGTACGCGACGTTCGAGGTCCGTAATCCCTCGTACATCCCGCACAAGGGTGTACAAACGTCTTCCATATCCAACATCTCCCACTCACACTTGAGGGGATTGTAAGAGAACGTCTTTCCCTTAGTTCTTTCATCTATCATACCGAGAAATAGACCGTGCGACCGTCATGCGCGTAGAGTCTGTTGTTGTGCACTTGTTAGAGATACACAACGACCTCGAAGGTGCAAAGTTGAGTAGTTCAACGCATGCTTTACCCTAGATTATTTCTTCACATTTCTTATACTTTATATTCAACAATTGAATCCCATCTGGATTACAATTGGCTGGCCAGCTTTGAATCATTAAAGTCCAAATGCGAATATGAAATCAATCTTCCTCTTCTTGCGAACCTTCTGATCTTGACTTGATTCGCTTTTCTAACGTGCCCCGCCGAGCCGAATTACCATAGCCCATTAGCAACACGCTAAGATAGCGATCATCTCGTCAAATCTAAAGGAACCAATTGGAGTCCTTGAGGGTAAGAGTTAAGACCCGTATGGCCTTTGAGTCTCACATAATAGCAAACACTATTGCTACTAACTCACTGGTCGAAATGCATACGTGGTATGAACACGTACTACAACATCACTCCTTTCCCAGGGAGAGTATGTCTTAATGATGTTGTACGGATGAAAGATCAGACACCACAGTGCCTATCTTTTTGAGTCCCCTTACTACTCGTGAAATATTCACGGACTCTCATCCAGCATAAGACAGATAGGATTTAAAAAATCCAATGAGATCTTTATATCCTTGTGATACAGATCTCAGATCTTTTGTAAGCATCTGTATGATGCAGATCTTTTATTCGACTATCTTGTTTAAGTCATGACTCTAAATCATTTGTCTAATGATTTTGACTTTAAACTAGTATCATCTCTATCTTATCCATCTGATAAGATAAGGCGGTTGCTCATGTGAGAGAGCCAACCTTAATCTGTCCGACATACACACAATAAAATAGCTGAGACTCAAACACAAATGTACATAAAATCATTTGTAAGAAACTTGTATGCAAATTAAATTTTGATCTTCTATAGACATGGGAAATATTACATGATACAGCTCAGCACCTACGCATTCCCATAGATGATAAGTGTTTGAAAAACACATCTCTGGGGATCGCCTTAGTAAGGGGATCCGCTATCATCTCATGCGTGGATATGTATCCTATGTCTACTTCCTTCCGTTTGTCATAATCCTTCGCAAACTTGAATCGAATGTCAATGTGTTTGGTCTTACAATGAAATTTAGGATCTTTGACGTAGGCAATCGAAGCTTGACTATCACTGTATATAGGAACAGTGCTTGAGTCAGTGGCATTCGTCAGCCTGTCTAAGAATTTCCTAAGCCAAACAGCTTCTTGGACCGCCATGCTGAATGCTACGAACTCGGCTTCCATAGTTGATAGAGCGATGCAGGTTTGTTTCTTGCTGCTCCAGGATATTGCACCATTCCCGAGTAAGAAAACAAAGCCTGAGGTAGATCTTCGCTCGTCGAGATCACCTGCCCAATCAGCATCGGTATAGCCTTCGAGTCTCAAGGTATTGCCTTGATAGCATAACGCATAGTCCGCAGTCCCTTTGAGGTATCTTAATATCCTCTTCACCGCTTTCCAGTGTGCCTGCCCTGGGTTGGATTGGTAACGGCTTACCATACCAACAGCATAGCAAATGTCGGGTCTGGTACACATCATGGTGTACATCAGACTCCCGACAGCACTGGAGTATGGAACTTTTTCCATAGCTTTCTTTTCTTTTGGATCTTTGAGACACATCTCCAAACATAGACCCTCGCCTTTGCTTATTGGAGTATCAATTGGCTTGCAGTCCTGCATATTAAACCGTTCTAAAACCTTCTTTATATATGTCTCTTGAGAGAGAGAAAGAAGTTTCTTGGAACGATTACTTGAGATCTTAACCCCAAGGATATATGCAGCTTCACCCATGTCTTTCATCTCAAAGACGGATGAAAGCCAAGCTTTGATATCCAAGATAAGACGCTTATCATTTCCGGCTATAAGTATGTCATCTACATAAAGAGACATAATTACATACTTGTTTTTAATCCTCTTAATATATACGCAGTTGTCTTCGTCGAGCATGGAGAAACCATACGACAAAACGACTTCTTGAAAGCGCATATACCACTGCCTTGAGGATTGTTTAAGACCATATATGGATTTACGAAGTTTACAAACCTTATGTTTGTTTTCTTCTTGTACGAACCCGTTTGGTTGTTCCATGTAGATCTCCTCATCTAGTTCTCCGTTAAGAAAAGCAGTCTTTACATCCATCTGATGTAACTCGAGGTCCAAACAAGCCACCATTGCCAGAATTAAGCGAATGGAGATAAAACGCACGACAGGAGAGAAAGTCTCTTCGTAGTCTATTCCTTCCTGTTGCGTGAAACCTTTCGCAACAAGGCGAGCTTTATATTTCTCGATGGAGCCATCAGCCTTATGCTTGATTTTGAGAACCCACTTGTTCCCAATGGCTCTACGTCCCTTAGGTAAATTAACCAAGTCCCAGACTTGGTTTGTTTTCATGGATTGAAGTTCTTCTTCCATTGCCGCTATCCATTTATCTTTAGCAGGGCATGTGACGGCCTGTTTAAAATTTGCAGGTTCGTCATCATCTTGTAGTAATGTCATGAATGTTTGAGGAAATTCATCCTCAAATCTCAGAGGTGTTAGCCTCGTTCGATTACTACGTCTTGTTTGAGTTTGATCACTCCCACTTGGAATAACATCACTCCCACTTGGAATAACATCACTCCCACTCGGAATAGGATTGGTATCGTTCGTATCATCCATTAGTGAAGTTTGAAACGTATTTTCTTCTTCACCAAGAATTCTCCCACTCGAACGTTCCGATCCTTCTTGATCCCAAGTCTCAAACAAGGATAAGTCTTGACTTATCTCACCCTGTCTTGGAAACTCTTTTTCCAAGAAGACAACATCCCTTGATTCGAATTCTATTAGACCCACATTGTCCTCTTGACCGACGAAAACATATCCTTTGGAGTTTTCAGCGTATCGGATGAAGATACACTTCCTCCCACGTGGCCCAAGTTTGCCATATTTGTGAGAGGATAAATGTGCGTAAGAGGCACAACCCCAAGGTTTTAGAATGTTTAAGTCTAGAGTTCTATTGTTCCACAACTCATAAGGAGTAGAACTTACCGACTTCGAGGGTACACGGTTTAAGATGAATGCTGCCGTCAATAATGCGTCACCCCAAAAGGTGATAGGCAAATTTGCCTGAGACATCATTGATCGGACCATTTCCATCAATGTCCTATTCCTTCTTTCCGCAACACCGTTTTGTTGCGGAGTGTAAGGCATAGTTACCTGATGTACTATGCCTTTTTCATCACAAAGTTCCTTAAAACTTATTGATTGATATTCACCGCCCCTATCGGTTCGCAAAACCTTAATCTTGCGATCTAATTGATTCTCCACTAAACTCATATAGTTTTTAAAGCAAGCCAAAGCTTCACTTTTGTGGGATATCAAATAGATATGTCCGAAACGGGTGAAGTCATCAATGAATGTGATGAAATAGGACTTCCCGCGTCTTGTCTTAACATTCATTGGACCGCAAATGTCCGAATGGATAAGCTGTAATGGAACTTCGGCCCTTGTGCCAGTTCCAAACGGCTTGCGACAAGTTTTCCCTACAAGACAATGTTCGCAAGTTGACATTTCAACTTTTGAAACATTAGATAGCAAGCCACTTTTGGCAAGTCTATCCATTCTAGTTGGTCCAATATGACCAAGTCTTGCATGCCAACAAATGATCTCAGACTCAGAGTTAGAAACATTTGTCAAATGAAAACTTTCATTAATGGAAGAAGAATCATCATACATTGTATTTAAAACAATTAATCCATTACAAACATTACCAGAACCAATCAAAGAATTATTACAAACAAGGTCAACATATTGTTTATAGAACCTCCACTCATAATCTAAAGACATTAACATGACCACGGAAACGATATTCCTTCTAATATCTGGAGCAAAGAGGACGTCGTGCAATAATAAAGTCCGGCCGTTGTCGAGAACTAGCTTGCATGTTCCGACGCCTTTGACTTCAACACGTGTGTTGTTGCCGACGTATATCCACTTTGTTCCTTGAGTTATCTTTCGATACTCTACGAAGAACCTTCTGTCCTTCGCTACGTGGTCTGTGGCCCCTGAATCAATCAACCAAAAATAGTTAGATTCAGCAAGAAACATGGAACTAGAAACACATATGTAACTAGCCCTATAAGTTACCTTATCACTTCCATCCGTACATGTACGGGCGAAGTGACTGTACTTGTTGCACTTAAAGCACTTGATCTTCTTCAAGTTTTTCTTCTTTGAGTGCACATTCTTTTGCCACTTTTTGTTCTTTGTCTTCTTTGAGGTCTCCGGTTCTTGCTTACGTTCGTTCACAAACCTTAAGCGTTTATTCTTCCGCTTATTTCCTCCATGTGAGGAACTAGCGGCCACGTGCACTTCTGCACTTGGTTTTGCGGCTTGAATCCGCTCTTCCTCGAGTTCGAGGTGTTTCGATACATCGCTTAAAGTTTTAATGCACTCATTATGAGTGAGATGCATTTTCATGTTATCCCAGCTATCTGGAAGTGAACGAATGACTGCTTGGATCTGCTGTTCGTCAGACAGCGTGACACCCGCATCCTTTAATTCAGATATAAGATTCGCCATGTGGCGGAGATGCTTTTTCATAGAATGATCTCGCCGCATCTTGTACGAATCAAATTGAATATTCAAGGAGCGGAGTTTGGTAACCGAAGTTCCACCAAACTTTATCTCTAGCTCAGACCATATGTCTTTGGCTAGGTCGAATTCCCGAAATAGACGCATTATGCCATTGTCCATTGCGGACAGTAACGTATTACGTGCTATTTTGTTCTTTCGAGTCCAAGTATCATAAGCTTCCCGGTCCCTCTTGTGTTGGGCCGTATTGCCCAACTCAGGTTCTACCATTATGTTTTGAAGTGTTTCGAGCACATCTTGCTCCTCCAAAACATATTGGATCTTTATTGACCAAAGTTTATAATTGTCGCCGTTGAGCTTTTCACCTTTGTTAAGCTCTGCGACAATATTCTTAGAAGCGGTAGACATTTTCGATTCAAAAAACTGCAAAGAGAATGAAAAACACGATCAAAATTCTATGCATAAAGTTTCGATTCTTTAAACACTTGATAAGTTCCTTGGATGCGTTGAAATGTTACTCTAGAATCGAGAAGTTCACTACGTTCCCAACTACCATCTAGAAGTAACTTTCAAAGTATCCCTCTTACTTATCTTAAGTAAAAAGAAATCAGAAATAATACCCGTATGGTATTAGCAGCGGAAAATTACTTTGAAAAACATATCTTTCAAAATAGAATAGGTGAGAATTAGCGCAAAGAATTTTCAACGCAACAATTGCCAAGCCACGAGACCTGTTCTACACACCCATGGGTTAGATAACCATGGCCGGATCGTGGTAGGACTTGGAATTCTAAATTGCGCTATCCCGATTTAAGGACGGGACATAACCTATTTGAAAAACATCTTTTTCAAAAATTTGAAAGCACGTTGGCTAGTCTCCATAGAGTAGAGCACAACGTCTCAAGTACATTGGCTAATCTCCGTAGAGTAGAGCACAATGACATGGCTAATCTCGCATGAAGTAGAGCACTATGGCTAATCTTCAAGGAGTAGAGCCCAATGAAAAACTTCATTAAAAAACGTTAGTTCCGTATGAACTAATCGGCACTGTGATTAGCCCCGTATGGGCTAATCGACATATTCGAGTTTGACCAATGCCCTTTGTCACCCCGTATGGGTCAGTTGACAAATTTGCAGTCGACCCAGACCTTCTGCCTGATTGGTCGACCAAAATTTTTGAAATGCAACTTCTCCCGGCCAGGGCCTCTGCCCTGGCCGGCCAGGGGCCCTGGCCCCCTCGGACAAGGGCCGGCCAGGCCACTGGCCGGGGCCAGGGCTCCTGCCCTGGCCTCGGCCAGGCCCTGGCCTCAGGCCAGGGCGCTGCCCTGGCCTCTGCCAGGGCGGCCAGGCCCCTGGCCTGAGGCCAGGGCGCTGCCCTGGCCTCTGCCAGGGCGCTGCCCTGGCCTCTGCCAGGGCGGCCTGGCCGCTAGCCGGGGCCAGGGCTCCTGCCCTGGCCTCGGCCAGGCCCTGGCCTGAGGCCAGGGCGCCGGCCCTGGCCTCTGCCAGGGGCCGGCCCTGGCCACTGCCAGGGCCGGCCTGGCCGGCAGGCCTTGGCCAAGGCCGGCCACTGCCGGCCTGGCCTTGGCCGGCCACTGCCGGCCTGGCCATGGCCGGCCATGGCTTGGCCATGGCCGGCCATGGCCAAGGCCATTCGGCGTTGGCCGGCCATGGCCCCTTTGGCCATGGCCGGCCACCCCTTTTGAATGGGGTAGCTGCACTTGTTCCTCCCCCTTGATGGGGTGGTCGCCGGTGGTTATTGGCCGTAGCCATCCCCCTCCGCTCGGGGAGGGGGAATGCATGGCATTCATAGCCCGTTTGGCCATGGTGCACATGCACCAAATATCCTCTTACCCGATGGAAATAACTTCCATCATCTTCCTCGATGAAGCACCCGTTCGTCGATGAAGTTAGTTATTTCCTAATGGCCGTGTGCCAAAAATGAATAACGTACTACGTGAACGGTCGGTTCTTCCCGTCACGGAGAGTTCCTACCATATCCGTAATGATAGGAGACCCTAATGTGAAAAGAACAACCCCTGCGTTCTCTCCGTCACGAAGCATTCCTACCATATCCGTAATGGTAGGAGACCCATTCGTGAAAAAGACAACGACTCGTTCGTAGTTTCGACGGGGCGGCGGTTTGACCGGGGCGAACCCATATGGCTCTGATACCAATGAAGGATCCCTGCCAAAACAGAGTTAGGATCGATAATTAAAGTGGAGACTTACGCTTGCGTATGCGGAACGGTAGTCTCGGAACTTTGCCTTCGGATTCGCCACGACGGATCGAGTCTTCTCACGAACGGAGTAAGACTACTAATCCACAATCTAAATCTCTATTTTAGATTAAGAACTTGGAAAGAGGAAGAGAAAGGATTTCTGCAGAGCTTCGCTATGAAGAAGATGCATGCATGAATTTCATGCAAATGGTGTAAGGAAAATGGCTACCCTTGGGTCTTATTTATAGCCCCCAAGGTAGTTATTTTAGGGTAAGTTGTTCCTTTGGAACAACTTAATTAAGGTGTACCATGATACATGGCACATTATAAGCTTAAGTTGTACCATATGCATGGTACAACATAAGCTTAAGATATTCCCCCTTTATTAGCCATATGTCGCATGCATTTATGCATATATAATGCGACTTTCCCGCTCATCCAGAGATCCTTTCCGCAAGGGAATAGATTCCCTTTGTACACGACTTCGTGTACGCGACGTTCGAGGTCCGTAATCCCTCGTACATCCCCCACAAGGGTGTACAAACGTCTTCCATATCCAACATAGACTCGATCGTCCTGCTGGTTACGTTGTCGGTCGCGGGGCGGAGGGGAAGCCTCGGCCTGTGGATGGGACGTCCTCCTGCGCAGATGAGAACGCTCGTCAGGGGGCCGGACCTTGGTTCCGGCCAAATCCCCTCCGATGCCTAAGTCAGATAGTGATCTGAAAGAGGAGGCCCGGAGGAGACGGTTCGACTCGAGAGGAGATCGGAACGGCGTCTACCGGCGCAAGCGGGGGAGGAAGGAGTTTGGAATGGGGGAACTAGGTCGTTGATGGAGTACCTTAGGTTTTAGTTACCTGAGATCCCGTCCCTGGTCCAGTCGTCCTTCTAACCCTTTTGTAGACCTCCCGCCGTGATTGCCCCCGATCCACGTCGCTCGTCCGCTCTCAATCGTGCCCCCTCAATCCGCCCCCCCCCCCCCCCCCCCCCCCCGTCGCCGCTCCCTGCGCCATGCCAGCACCTCCCCATCACAGCCATTAAGTGGTAGCGGGATCAGGGGAACGGTTATCGCTGGAGTGGTCGAGTGCCCAGCGCGCTATCAGGGCCGGGTCGGATTGATATTCGGGGGTCCTCTATAGGGCCTTGTCGGGCGGTCCAGATCGCGCAGATGGGCTTCTGATCGGCAGTCAGGTTTCTGGGCTCGTGTCTTCCAGGCTTCGGCCAAATAGGCGTAACAATTGCCCCCATTGGTCGGGTCGATCGGCCTCGGCCGGTTCGGCTCGGCCGATGTGACTTCCGTCGACTTTGACAGGCTCATCATTCGATGCTAACTCATTTATTAGTCGTCATCATGAGTTGGTCCGTTCGATACTTTTAAGGCACGGGCTCCGAAGCGTCGTCAGTCCTCTGATGCTGCCACGTGTAGCTGCAAGCTTATCCCCACCGCTCGCGGGGTCGTCTTAGGTTGAGAAGCCAAGTGGGTTGTGAGCCGCCATCCCGTCGTTTTCTTCTTTGCGCTGATCCCGATTCTGCCTCATGTCGTCTTCCTCTGCCACGGGTTCGGGTCGGCCGGAGCGCGACGCTGCTCCTGGCCTGGCGGGTAGCCCTCCTTCAGCGATTCGTCGGCACGGGGGTGAACTTTCAGGGGTGCCCCCAGAGGTCTTGTCGTGGCCTTCGTCGATCTGCGCCACCGCCATCGGGAGCATGCGCTCCGCCTATCTGCTTCCGCCTTACTCGGCTCGTGCCCCTGGGTCCGACGAGCGGATCTGCCTTCCCGGTCCCAACGAGGTTGGAATATATGAGAAGTGCTTCTGCTTCGGGCTTCGTTTCCCGCTCCACCCTTTCATCGTTGAGTTCCTCCAGGCCCACAACGTGTGCCTGTGTCAATTCTGCCCCAATGCCATCGGGCTCCTCATCGGGTTCGTCGTCGTCTGCATGCTGAGGGGAGTGGCGCCCTCTCTTCGTCTCTTCGCCCAGTTCTACCGCCTGAGCCACCACCAATCGGGGGCGTGGATTTATATCAGCGCCCGCCCGAAGATGACCCTGGTGTTGGGGTTGCCGAGCTCCCTGAAATGCTGGAAGGGGGAATACGTGTTTGTCATGTTCCCGTCGAGTGTACCTTTCCTGGTTCGGTGGGAGTCGGCCGGCGCAGTCATCCTCAATCTGGGTGAGCCGACTGTCGCCGAGCAGCAGACGACGAAGGACATGCTGGCGATTCCTGCGAGGGAGCGGTCGATTGACGTCCTCTTTAGTGACCATAACTTGCGTACGACGGTGTGGCCCTTGGGTAAGCTCCCCGAGCATTCGCCATTCGAGGTTGTCTGGGCTCTGCTTGGTCTCTTATTTCTTCGTTGAGTGCAGGTGGATTCCCTCTCGGTCCTTCCCCTGCCAGCACTCACGTGCAGTCCCCAGATCCGGATTCGCGTAGGAGGGATCATGTGCTCGAGGTCCGGAAGAAGCAGCGGGTCGTGACCTCGACTGGAGGCTCTAAAAGGAAGAAGGGGCCATCCCCCTCTGTCCCCTTGTTGGGGTCTTCCAAGAGGGTCCGTGAGGGGGTCGAGGGAGTTGATGTCCCGTCGTCCGCCGATCAGCTCCGACCCGCCCCCGTTGAGGTTGCCTGGCCGTGGGTCGGCCCTTCACCTCTCCCGGACGGTCCTCTCCCTGATGCCTACGATCGGTATCTAGGCGCGTTCCGCTCCAACTCCAGCGAGTTTCCTTCGTCAGTGGAGTGTCTTCTTTGTCCACGCTTCCCTGTAGGGGAGAAGGAATCGGTGTTTTCGAGCCGCGGAGCCGCCGCGCGAGTGGCCGAGAATAGTTGCCTCCCTCCCGATCAGGCTGCGCTGGATGGAGTTAGAGGTGACTGTCTGGCCACCTTTGTGATTCAGGCCGGCCAACAGGTAGAGTGCCTCTGCTTGTCCTTCCTCCAGCTGCTTTCGCCGTCTTACCTTTGTTGCCTTGGTGCAGTTGTCCTCGGTGGGTCTCTCGATGAGGCGTCAGTTTACGGCGCTTCCCAAAGCCAAGGCCGATGCCGGGCGAGATCTTGAGGCCCATGGCGAGGAGGGAGAGGTAGGCCAGTTAGAGGAAGTGCGGGTCAGGTCCTTGGAGACCCGCGTAACTGAGCTGTCCTCTGCCTTGGAGGAGGCGGACCGGGAGAGGGCCTTGGCTCTGACTGCAAAGTCAGAGGCCGAGGCGCGGGTCGTCGAGCTTTTGAGAGATGCCGAGACGTCTGGGGGAGCCGAGAAGATCCCCGTCTCCGTTGCTGCCCCCGAGACCTTGGAGCTCTCCGATCGTCTGAAAGCGGCGGAGGAGCAGGCGAAGGTTCTCCTTGCTCAACTTGGCGAGAGATCCCGGGAGATCGAGAAGGAGAGGGCGGAGCACCAACGCCAGATCGAGACCTTAGAGGCCCGGATGCGTGGGCTTGAGGAGGTGGATCCGGCCCAGATCGCTCAGGATACCGTGGCGGAGTATGCTACCTCCTTCGTTGAGACCGCCTTGACGGAGGCGTTCAAGAAGGGTTTCGCCCGGTGTCAGTCCGAGATCCAAAATAAGTTCCCACTCTCGGGGGTCAACTTCGAGGATCTCCGGATGCACCCTGACGTCGAGCGGAGTGTGGGGGATGACCCAAGTGGACCGCCAGCCGGTGGTCCCACAGGTGCCCCTGGAGTTGAATGAGGGAGGGGAATGCCCCTTGGCCTCTTCGCGCGTCTCTCTGTACATCTTTTTGCTTATCTGGAAAGGAACGAATTCAAATAAATTTATTTCACAGAAACGATACATTTATTGAAAGTACTTGCGTAAATGTTCCGCATTCCAGGCGTGAGTGAGAATCCTCCCCTCCATATTGGCTAGACGGTAGGTTGTGGGTCCGAGGACCTCGATGACTTTGTAGGGCCCCTCCCATTTAGCCGCGAGCTTCCCCTTGCGAGCGGTATCCGGGTTGAAGCCTGCTTTCCGGAGGACCAGGTCCCCAAGGTGGTAGCTTCGGCCCCTGACCCGAGCATTGTAGTATCGGGCCACCTTCTGCTTCTGGCGGATGATGGTGGCCAGGGCTTGTTCCCGTCGTTCGCCGAGGAGCTCCAGGCTGAGTTCCAGACCCTGCGAGTTCCTGTCTTCGTCAAAGTATTTGAGGCGGAGAGATTCCTCACCCAACTCGACCGGTACCACTGCCTCGGCCCCGTAGGCAAGCATGAACGGGGTCTCACCGGTGGCCTCCTTGTGGGTCGTCCGGTATGACCAGAGTATTCCGGGGAGCTCTTCCGGCCAGCTTCCTTCGGCGTCCTTCACTTTCTTTCGGAGGGGCTCTATGATACACTTGTTGGCCGCTTCCGCCATTCCGTTGGTCTGGGGGTGCGCTACAGAGGCGAAGAGAAGCTTGATTCCCCATTCCGCGCAGAAGTCTTTGAACCCCGCGGAGTCGAACTGTTTCCCATTGTCTGTGACGATGGACCGGGGGACTCCGAATCTGGAGATGATGGAAGTCCACACGAAGCTTTTCGCTTTCTTCCATGTGATGGTGGCCAACGGTTCCACCTCGATCCATTTGGTGAAGTAGTCCACCGCCACTATCAGATACTTCCGCTGCCCCCGGCCCGGTTTAAACGGTCCGAGGATGTCGAGCCCCCATTTCGCAAAGGGGATGGGGCTCACGATAGGGATGAGCTCCGATGGGGGAGTTGAGGAGTGGTGGGCATACCTCTAACATTCCTGGCACTTTTGGACGTAGCTTGTTGCGTCTTGTACCAGGGTCGGCCAGTAGTATCCCTGCCTCAAGATTTTCTGTGCAACCATCTTGCCCCCGTGGTGATTTCCGCAGATCCCTTCGTGAACCTCCCGAAGGACGTAGTCGGCTTCCTGCGGTCCGATGCATTTCAGGTACGGGAGGACATCAGCCTTCGTCCAGCGCCTCCGGTAGAGCGTCCCCTCATAGATCACGTATCAGAGCGCTTTCCTCTCCAGGGTCCGACGCTCGTCCCAATCCGTCGGCACTTCCCCATGAGTGAGGTACCGAATGATCGGATCCATCCAGGTGGGATTTTGGTCGATCGCCATCACCTCCCGCTCCTCCGCGCTGGGGGACTGCAGGTTCTCCACGTAGATGGTGCGGCCCAGGTCCTTAGGCGAGGACGAGGCTAGCTTTGACAGCGCGTCCGCCCGTGCATTCTCCGACCGCGGGAGATGCAAGACTTCCGTGTTTTTGAACCTGGAGAGCGTTGCTTTGGCGACGGCGTGATACATCTGCATCGTCTCCTCCCGTGCCTCGTAACTTCCCAGAAGTTGGTTGACAATGAGCTTCGAGTCGCTGAGGAGGCGCACAGATTCGGCCCCGAGCTCCTGGGCCAGCCTCAGGCCGTTGATCACCGCTTCGTATTCTGCCACGTTGTTGGTGGCCGGGAACTCGAACCGCAACGCGTACTCCACGACGTTCCCTTCCGGAGATCGGATCGTGATCCCAGCCCCGCCTCCTGATTGTGTGGCTGATCCGTCCACATGGACTATCCACACTCCTGGGACTCCTGACTGGAGGTGGTCAGCCGAAAGAAAAGACAAGGGTTGGGCGATTACCGTTGCTGGGTCTTCTTCCTCTGGGGGATGTTCTCCTTCCGTCGTGCATTCAGCAATGAAGTCAACCAAGGCCTGCCCTTTGATGGCCGTGCGCGGTTTGAATCGGAGGTCAAACTCGCTCAATTCCACCCCCAGTTCAGCATCCTTCCCATCCGGTCGAATCTCCTGAGGTTCCGCTCCAGTTGTGATCGGTCAAGACCAGTATGGTGTGGGCCTGGAAATAGGGCCTGATCCTTCGCGCCGAGAGAACGAGGGCGTACGCCAGTTTCTCCATGGGTGAGTACCGCACCTCCGCCCCCTTCAAGATCCGACTAGTGTAGTACACCGGCCACTGCACCCCACCGTCATCCCGGATCAGCACCGAGCTCACTGCTTCCTCCGCACACGCCAAGTAAAGGCTTAGCGACTCCCCTTCCCGTGGTTTGGACAGGAGAGGCGGGCTGCGGAGATATTCCTTGAGATCTGCGAACGCCCTGGAGCAGTCTTCGTCCCATAGTATCGTCTTCCTATTGTCCGAGGGTTCCGCGATTGCTTTCCTCAGAACCTTGAAGAAGGGAAGCGATCTCTCCGCCGATTTGGAAAGGAATCGCCCCAAGGCTGCGATGCACCCATTCAACCTCTGCAGCTCTTTGATCGTCGTCGGCTCACGCATATTGATCAGTGCCTCGATCTTGTCAGGATTGGCTTCAATGCCACGGTTAGTTATCATAAATCCCAAGAATTTGCCAGATCTTACCCCGAACGTGCACTTCGTGGGGTTGAGTCGAATGTTGTGTCGCCGCAACCGCTCGAAGGTTTCACGAAGGTCGGCGATGTGGTCCTCCGGCTTTCTCGACTTGACAAGCATGTCGTCGACGTAGACCTCTAGGTTCCTCCCGATCTGGGAGTAAAAAACCTTGTTGCACATTCTCTGGTAGGTGGCCCCTGCGTTCTTCAAGCCAAAGGGCATCTTCTTGTAGCAGTACGTTCCCCGGTCCGTCGTGAAGGCTGTCATCTCTTCGTCCCGGGGATCCATCTGGACTTGATTGTACCCTGAGTAGGCGTCCATGAAGCTAAGCATCTCGTACCCCAAAGCGTTGTCCACCAAGTGGTCAATGCGCGGCAGGGGGTAGCTGTCCTTGGGACAGGCTTTGTTGAGGTCACTGAAGTCCACGTACATTCGTCACTTCCCGTTGGGTTTCCTGACCATCACCACGTTCGATAGCCACTCCGGGTACCAGACCTCTCATATGAAGCCGGCGTCGAGGAGACGTTCCACTTCTTCGGAGGCCGCCTTCATCTTCTCGCCGCCCAGGTTCTGCTTCTTCTGCCTGACCGGCCTGAAGTAGGGGTCGGCGTTGATCTGGTGGACGATCACCTGGGGATCTACGCCGGGCATGTCCTCTGGTGACTAAGCAAAGACGTCTAGGTTCACCTCCAGGCACTCGACCAGTTGGCTCCTCATGTCGTGGTTTAGCCCTCTCCCGATTGAGACGAACCGGCCCTCGACGTCCGTGACCGGGATCTGCTCTTACTCCTCCGCAGGGGTGGGCCTCGGCCCGTCCCTTAAGTCGAGCGCGGCCATCTGGTCGACTAGACGATCTTCGAGACCTTCCTCCGCTAGTTGATAGCAGGTACTCGGTCTCCCCGCGTCGCCTTCGACTTGCCCCATTCCCCCGGGCGTTCGAAACTTGATAGTCTGATGGAGGGTCGAGACCACCGCGTCGATGGCATTGAGTAGGGGTCGGTCGATGATCCCATTGTATTCCGACCCGATCCCCAATACAATGAATTCCACCGCCAGGGTCACCGAGTCTGGTGGGCCTCCGAGCGTTACCGGGAGATGGATCGTGCCGATGATGGGGGTGGAATGACCCGTGAATCCCACCACGGGACCCGAGCGAGGTCACAAGTCTTCCTTCCGCCGCCCCATCTTTTCCAGGGTTGACATGAAGAGGACGTCGCATGAGCTGTCGGTGTCGACGAGCAGTCGCCGTACCATGGTTGTGTCTATGATCACCGACACCACCAAAGCTACGTCCGAGCTACGCGCCGTTACAGACGTGCTCGGTCTCCCGACCGGTAGGGACGGTGAGGGTCTCCCGGTCCTCTCCTCACGATCCTCCTCGCGCCGGGCCCGGGCCCACTCTTGCCAACGATGGCGGGCCCTGTCGCTTCGCGTCAGAGCCTTGCTCTCCTTTTGTCGAGACGGGTGAAGACGCGTCATTGCATGTGTGGTTTGTTTCTTCGTGGGATAGTTCGTTCCCACAGAGGGCGCCAGATGTTTCAGAGTGTTTTCTCACTACAAAAGCGTTGACCGTGGATAACCCGGTCAACGTGGTCAAGGGATCCGCTTGGGTCCCTCGGGTGTGTCGAGTCGGTGCAGACGAGGCGTGAGTCGGAGTTGCGGGTGACGTGGAGCGCGTTGGCTCGGCCAAATCGAGATCCTTGGTCGCAAGGGGGGCGAGGGGAAGCCTCGTCCCAGGTTGAGACGCTCGGCCTCGGACGGACGTGCTCGGCCTCGGCGGTCGGACGACGGGGGGTAGACTCGATCGTCCTGCTGGTTACGTTGCCAGTCGCGGGGCGGAGGGGAAGCCTCGGCCCGTGGATGGGACGTCCTCCTGCACAGATGAGAATGCTCGTCAGGGGGGCCGGACCTTGGTTCCGGCCAAATCCCCTCCGATGCCTAAGTCAGATAGTGATCTGAAAGAGGAGGCCCGGCGGAGACGGTTCGACTCGAGAGGAGATCGGAACGGCGTCTACCGGCGAGAGCGGGGGAGGAAGGAGTTTGGAATGGGGGAACTAGGTCGTTGATGGAGTACCTTAGGTTTTAGTTACCTGAGATCTCGTCCCTGGTCCAGTCGTCCTTCTAACCCTTTTGTAGACCTCCCGTCGTGATTGCCCCCGATCCACGTCGCTCGTCCGCTCTCAATCGTGCCCCCTCAATCCGCCCCCCCCCCCCCCCCCCCCCCGTCGCCGCTCCTTGCGCCATGCCAGCACCTCCCTATCACAGCCATTAAGTGGTAGCGGGATCAGGGGAACGGTTATCGCTGGAGTGGGCGAGTGCCCAGCGCGCTATCAGGGCCGGGTCGGATCAATATTCGGGGGTCCTCTATAGGGCCTTGTCGGGCGGGCCAGATCGCGCAGATGGGCTTCTGATCGGCAGTCGGGTTTCTGGGCGCGTGTCTTCCGGGCTTCGGCCAAATAGGCGTAACAATCACAATATAGCACATATTGTGATTTCTTGAAGCCAAGTTCCTGAAGAAATTTCTTCATCCACTACAAATCCTTACATGCTTCAGTTGCTGCAATAAATTCTGCCTCTGTTGTAGAAAGTGCAACACATTTCTGCAACCTTGCCTGCCAAGATACTGCCCCGCCTGAAAATGTTATCAAATACCCTGAAGTAGACTTTCGAGTATCTACATCTCCTGCCATATCTGAATCGGTGTAGCCAACTAGCACTGGTTTCCCACTTCCAAAAGTGAGTCTCAAACTTGACGTGCCTCGAAGATATCTCATAATCCATTTAACTGCATTCCAATGCTCTTTTCCTGGATTAGACATAAACCGACTTACAACACCAACTGCATGAGCTATATCTGGCCTTGTACATACCATGGCATACATCAAACTTCCTACTGCGGATGCATAAGGAACTTTTCGCATGTCTGCCTTCTCTTTTTCAGTTGAAGGACTTTGCTTGGTACTTAACTTAAAGTGTGTGGCAAGAGGAGAGCTAACCACTTTATCACTGTTCATATTGAACCTCTCTTGTACCTTTTCAATGTATTTCTCTTGAGACATATACAACTTCTTGGCCACTCTGTCTCGGTAAAGTTGAATGCCAAGAATTTTCTTTGCTGGCCCTAAATCCTTCATGGAAAAGGATTTCCTCACTGCATCTTCAACTGTTTAATTCTTGAAGAATTCCTGCCAACAATCAACATGTCGTCAACATAAAGCAATAATATGATAAAATCATCATCAGAGAATCTCTGCATAAAAACACAATGGTCAGAAGTTGTTTTTCGGTAGCCTTGCTCTTCCATAACTGACTCAAACTTACTATACCATTGTCTCGGTGCCTGTTTAAAACCATAAAGACTTTTCTTTAGTTTGCACACATAGTCCTCTTTTCCTTTCACTTCGAAACCCTCTGGCTGCTCCATGTATATCTCCTCATGTAATTCACCATAAAGGAAAGCAGTTTTGACATGCATTTGCTCAACCTCCAAATCAAGACTTGAAGCTAAACCCAAAACCACTCGAATTGATGACATCTTAACAACAGGAGAAAAGATTTCATCAAAATCAATACCTTTCTTTTGGTTGAATCCTTTGACAACTAATCTAGCTTTGTAACACTGTTGTGAAGTATGCTCATCTTGCTTCACCCTGTATATCCACCTGTTTTTCAAAGCTCTTTTGCCTTCAGGCAACTGCACCAACTCAAAGGTGTGATTCTCATGCAATGATTTCATTTCATCTTTCATAGCATCAACCCACTCTTTCTTATGTTCACCTTCTGTAGCTTCTTCAAAGCATTCGGGCTCTCCCCCGTCAGCCAATAACACATAGTCTGCTGCAGAATACCGTGTGGAAGGATGGTGATCTCTGGAAGATCTCCTGAGTGGAACATCTACTGGAACCACAGGTACTGGTGAACTCTCATGAACATGATCATCTGTCTCATTCTCTGTAGGAGAATCTGTATCACTCGTACTCTGCTGGTCAATTTGAGAATCATCTCCAATCTGTGTCGGTATTGGTGTCAAAGGAACTGGATCCAAGTCAGTCAAATCATCACTAGATGTCGGCACTATCTCCTTTCTCTTATCGATGTCCTGTATGGTCTGGTTTTCAATGAAAACTGCATCTCGACTTCTTACAAGTTTTCTCTGCACTGGATCATAAAACCTGTAACCAAATTCATCCTGACCATAACCAACAAATACAGACTGTCTTGTCTTGACATCAAGCTTAGACCTCTCATCTTTGGGAATATGCACAAAGGCCTTGCATCCAAATACTCTCAAATGATCATATGAAACATCCTTTCCTGACCAAACTCTATTTGGAACATCAAGCTCCAAAGGAACACATGGTGTGAGATTCAACACATGTACAACTGTGCTTAAAGCTTCACCCCAAAAGGTATTTGGCAAGTAAGCTTGTGAAAGCAAACATCTCACCCGTTCAATTAGTGTCATGTTCATCCTCTCAGCTAGCCCATTTAACTGAGGTGTCTTTGGTGGTGTCTTTTGATGTCGAATCCCCTGTTCTCTACAGTACTCATCAAAAGGTCCACAATACTCACCACCATTATCAGTCCTAATGAATTTCAATTTCTTCCCAGTCTGTCTCTCCACCAAGGCTTGAAACTGTTTAAACACACCCAACACTTGGTCTTTGGACTTCAATGTATAAACCCACAACTTCCTTGAGTGATCATCTACAAAAGTCACAAAATACAGAGAGCCACCAAGTGTTCTTGTTTTCATAGGACCACAAACATCTGAATGCACTAGATCAAGTATATATGGCTTTCTTGAAGGAGGGGAAGTCTAGAAAGCAACTCTGGTTTGTTTTCCTGCCAAGCAATGTGCACACTTTTTCAATGGTGTGCCCTTCAGACCAGAAAGAAGACTTTTCTTGCCCAAAACCATCAACCCCTTTTCTCTTATATGACTAAGCATATTATGCCACAAATCAGTTGTACATTCATTCTCAACTGCATTTACATAGCTACCACAAACTTTAGCTTGCATAAAGTACAAAGAAGAGTGTTTCTTGCCCCTTGACACAACCATAGCACCTTTAGTGAGCTTGCACTGGCCATTATTAAACATGGTGCAAAACCCCTCATCATCAAGCTTTCCTGCAGAAATCAAATTCATGCGAATATCTGGGATATGTTTCACATCTTTAAGAACCAAGGTTGTACCATTGTTTGTCTCCAAGCACACATCTCCCATGCCAATGGCTTTAGCTAAACCATTATTTCCCATCTTCACATTTCCAAAATCACCGGATGTATATGATGTAAAGAAGTCCTTTCGAGATGTAGCATGAATGGAAGCACCACTATCAATCACCCAACTAGTCTCATGACATGCAAGATTGACAACAACATCATCATACACAATAAGGAAGTCACCTGTGACAGTAGCAATGTTATCATCATCATGACTGTCATCATTAACCTTTTCCTTACCCTTTTTCTTTTTGTTGTCTCTCTTCATCTGACGACAAAATTTCTTTACATGTCCCTTTTCATGACAGTAATAACACTCAACATTGGCAAACCTGTTGGACTTACTTTTGGATTTGTCTCTATTCTTTGGACCTCTGCTCTTACTTCTCCCCCTGTTTTCTGTGACTAAGACCTCTGACTATGAAGAACCCTGTGACTTTCTTCTTACCTCTTCATTCATAATACTACCCTTAGCCAAGTCCATGGTCATAACACCATTTGGGGCTGAGTTAGACAAAGACGTCATGAAAGTTTCCCATGAGTCCGACAGTGTCCCAAGTAGCCACAATCCTTGTACCTCGTCTTCAAACTTGATACCCATTCCAGCTAACTGATTTATAACTCCTTGGAATGCATTCAAATGATCTGTCAAAGGATATCCATCTTGATATTTCAATGCCATCATTTGCTTGATTAGAAACAATTTGTTGTTTCCAGTCTTTCTAGCATACAACTCCTCAAGTTTGTTCCACAAAGTGCGTGCATGTATTTCTCCACTGACATGGTTCAAAACATTATCATCCAGCCACTGTCTGATATACTCTCAAACCTGTCGATGAAATATAGACCATTCCTCATCTGTTTTGTCCTTGGGTTTCTCACTGGCAAAAACTGGTAAATAATAATCTTTTACATACAAAAGATCCTCCATTTTGCCTTTCCATACATGATAATTTGAACCATTCAAACTGATCATTCGACTTTTCACATTCTTTGTTTCCATCATTCACCACAAGGCACAATCTAAGAATGACTTGGCTCCGATACCACTTTGATGGGATAACAACACAACGTGCAGCGGAATTCTTTTATCCCCTCTTGTGTGAACCTATTAGGAAACAATTTGGAAGACTAATCTCCTTGCCAATATCACAATGAAGCATATAATCAACATAAGCACAAGCTAACACACACAATATTTTTACGTGGAAAACCCCTCAAGTTGAGGAGTAAAAAACCACGGGACCGTAGTCCACCGAACAATCTCCACTATCACCAAATAATGGGAATACAAAGGTCCTCTCTAGCTAAATCATTCAACATGATCTACTAGAGGCATACATAACTTAGCATGAAACAAAAGCTTAGAGAGATGAAAAGATCTCACCCAAAATGGTGGCACTGCAGAAATCCTAATAGATCTCTTAACCTGGAGCTCCAAATATGATCTCCACCGGTCAGAATGTTGATCCCTCTGTTGTCGACATGCTGACAAAATTTCATCTCAATCGGACCATGGATCGACCTCCGATGTGTCACACGATCAAAAACTGGACAGCTCCTCTTCTATGGGTTTTCTTCTTCTCCCTCTCTCTGTTTTCTTTTTCTTTGTTTCAGAATGAATGATCTCCTTCTCCTGCTGTCGGTGGACTGATGTTGGACTGATAGATCTCTAGCCAAGAGATTAATGCCCCTCCCCACATGGGAGGGACCCACCCAACAAACGGCCCACGCCGTGTTCTTTAGCTGACATCCTCTCAGCATAATATTTGACGGCCCGAGGGAGACCCTCTTTCCATTGATCTCCATATTAGCATGAAACCAGTAGATGTTGCTATTGGGCCTCTCGCATTTGATCACCCCACCGGAGAGTCTAGAGAAAT